>JAQQSW010023481.1:0-10265 GCA_028646575.1 Pseudocheirus occidentalis
GCTATCTGCAGGCCGAGGGCTCTGAAGTAGCCCAGTGGGGGCCGCTGCGGCTCTCAGACGTTCCTTCTGCTATGGCCGCCTCCCGCTGCTTCCTTGCCCTGGGAGCAGTTTGGCCAGACAGGCTCTTCTTCTCCCCAGTTAGCAAAATCCACTGACCTTCCTCTTAGCCTTTTTTTTCTTCTGGCCTGATAGATGTGGTAATTGTGCCTCCAGTGCAGCAGATCTGCTCTCCTATAGACTCGGTTCCCTGGCCGATGCCTCAGGGCTTGACCCGGCCGGGGTTTCGGCCGTGGGTCCCAGACTGCTGGGAAGAGCCCTGCCTGCTCGGCTGCCTGTAGCAACAGATGTGCTTTCTGTCTTTTGGAGAGTTTTGGAGCTTGAAAATCTGTTTAGCGTCCCATTTTATGAGTTTTTTAGCGTGTTTGTGTGGGAGCTGTGGTGCTTTGCTGCTTCTGTGCCGCCATCTTGGCTCTGCCCCAACTCTCAACTTTTGCAGGGGGTAACATTCCTAGAAAATGATGCAAAAGTAAAAAAAAAAAATTGAATTTTGATACATTGAATCTGTGGGGAATAGGGGGCTAGGTTCCTATAACCAGCCAAATCTGTAATCTTTTGCTAGAGGTTGCTGAAAATGCACTTTTTCCACATACAATTCTTATAACAGGTGGCTAGGTGGCACAGTGAGTAGAGTACCAGCCCCGAAGTCAGGAGTACCTGAGTTAAAGTACGGCCTCAGATACTTAACACAAAAACTAGCCGTGTGACCTTGGGCAAGTCACTTAACCCCAATTGCCCTCCAAAAAGTTAAAAAAAAATCAAAAAGAAATTCTTATAACAAATCATTAACCTAACCTAATTACTATGAAATAACTTGTAAAATGTAGTACACAAATAAAATTGGTAACATGCAAAACATTTTTCTTGCTAGTAATTCTGTAGAATTCTATGACCTTTTGTGCTAGCATCTTATTAAAGAAATTATTTTAAACAATATTCACTTTTCCTAACACATGAAATTTATAGTACAATAAATATTGTCCATTAAATAAAATTCTTAAAATGAAAACATTTAAAAAACCTGAATCTTAACACTGTCAGATAGCAATGTGAAGCCATTGTACTGTATGCTCTACTGCTGTAATCCTCTTTACCTTGGCTGTCCTTTCAAAACCAAGAGAGAGGTTGCTAGGATTTTAGTCTCTTCTCTCAGAAGATTCTGAGACTGGTAAAGTCTCAGTCTACTGCATATAGCTACAAATGTGTGTGGTTTCCAATGGGCAAGTGAAGATGAGGTTACTAAATAAAATTATGTAAATTCTTGAAGTTGCAGAAGTTAAATGTGTGAATGTCGAAGATCAACTAGATATTGTTCTGTGACTTGGACAAAAAGCAACACAAGTAGAATGTCAGTGTTAAAATGCTGAACTTTTTTTTTCTGGAAGAAATTTGGGGTTTACAGTTTTCTGGTTTACTCTGGTTTAATTCTGGCCTTATCCATGTCCATTTTATGCCCAAGGATATGTGTGTGTGTGTGTGTGTGTGTGTGCGCGTGCGCACGCACATACATATTATGACACTATGATTGTTATAGGTTTTCTGTCCATCTGGACGATAAGTTCTTTGTCTACTTAGTTTTACATGTATAGATGATTATGCCATTGAGAGTGGTTATAGAATTCTTCTAGGACACTCTGAATTGTTCTGGAGCTTGATGCAGTCAGCACAAGGTTATCCACAAATAGGAGTGTCAGGAGAACCTCCTTATCCATAGGGGAGCTCTTTTCAGCTTGGACTCTACATTGGATCTCTTTCATGACTGTGCTGAATACTTTAGTCAGCATATATCTCTTCTTGTTTTGCGCCTTGTCTGTAATTTATGATTAGAGAGTTGCAGAACAAGATTATATATTATTATTATTATATCTTTACCGGAATCTTGAATAATTTTCTTGTATTGATGGTAGCAACTGTTGGAAAAGTTTTATATTAGTAGTGTTTTGCTGTATTGAATCAAATCCTTTTTAAAAATTTTATTTTCAATTGACAAAAAGGAAAGCGCATTTTCTCCATTTTTCAGTTAGTTGTATAATAGTAAAGGTGTGCTCTACTGTGGAATATTACCTCTCCCTCCACTAATACCCTCACTGGTGATGCTTTTTATGTATGTGTAGATGTTGACAAATAGGTTTTTTTTTTTAATCATTAAAAAAAACTACTAAGATCTGATGTTTTTCTAGCCTTCAGTATCTTCTACTTCAGATAGTTTTTGATTCACTTCCTCAGCATCTTCAGAGTTGGGTTGTTTCTAGAAGAAAATCTCTTCTGTGTATTTTTTTTTTTTGTCTATTCAATTGCTTTTCCTGTAGTTGCTGTCATTAATTCCATTTCTCCCCCTCCATTAGCACAACTAGACCTAAAATCTTTTTATGTTTTTTTTTCTTTAGTGTCTTCCTTCCATTTTCATCCTTAAGTTGCCTTTAGGGTCTTGCCAAATTTTCAACCCTATCTTCCTTCCCTTTGTTTTATGAGGTGATATGGTTATAATCCTCCATTATTTTTCTTTGTAAGATTTTGCGTCTAAGCGGTCAGTCAGCCAGTGTCAACACCACTTTATAGATATATATGAGAATATATCCATAGACTGATGTTATATCATAATATATCCATAGACTGGTGTTCTATCATAATATATCCATAAGTTGGTATTGCTTTTGATTGACATATCACTCTTTTATGTTCTCTGGTTTCCTTGTTATTATGGTAGTTGATTTGTCTAAAATCACACACAGATTGCATATAACACTTAGCATATTATACAGTCCATCAGCCTGGGGAAGGTATATCTATTATATACATTCTGAATCCTAAAAAAAATCTCGATTTTAATCTCCTTTATAACCTAAACTTTTTTTTTTTTAAATTATTACCTATTGTTTTGATAGAGTAGCCACTTCTCAAAATATAACACCCCTGCCTCTGGTATTTTTCTCTTTAAAAAAAAGCTAAGCAAAGATTTTTAACATTGATTGGGACTGATAGTACACGAAACACATGTAATCTTATAATTTCTTAATAGAAAGCAAGGAAGCATACCCTTTAACTGCAGTGATCATGAATCCAGTAGTGTCCATTTTATGACCTGAATTCTGTTGCTATGGTGCATTCCTTATTTACATTATTGTAATCATTGTATTTACTGTTCTTTTGCGTCTGTTACAAGTCGTCCTTTGTTGTTCTGAATTCTTCATTTTCCCCGTTCCTTATGGTGCAGTGGTATCCCATGAAATCCCTGTACTATGTTTTGTCTACCTATTCCCCATTTCATGGGCACTCAGTTTTTTATTACTTTAAATGGTGCTTTTCTCTGTATACTTTGACATAATGTATGACTTTCCTTTAATAACTTCCTTGGAACTCCTTCCTCTCTAGCCGTTTTCTGCCTCTCTCTCTCCCATTGGAACCTTGGCTTCTGTCCCTGGGAAGTTGGACCCTGGTAAGGGAGCTTATGCTTCTTGTTCTCCAGCCAGGCTGCTGTGCCACTAATGTCATTGCCACAGCATTCTACCTTGCTTTTTCTCAGAGATACAAAGATTTGATACAAAGATTTCTCTCTAGGACGTAATTTTTTTTTCTTATTTTTCCTGAGTTGATTTTGTTTATAGAAAATCTTTTAAGTTTTATATAATTGAAATTGCCTTATTACTTGTGATAATTTTCTCCATCCCTTTCTGGTCATGAATTTCTTCATGAGCTCAGACCTCAGACACTTGCTAGCTGTGACCCTGGTCAAGTCACTTAAGCCCCGTTTGCTTATTCTTCATCTGTTAAAAAAAAAAATGAATTGGAAAAGGAAATGGTAAACTACTCTAGTATCTCTGCCAAAAAAACCCCAAATAGGTTATGCAGAGTCAAACAAGACTGCAAAGTGACTGAACAACACTTCTCTGAAGTCATCTATTAGTTCTTTTTTAAAATTAATTATTTTATTTATTTTCTTGTTTACATCATTCATTTCTACGAGATTTTGAGCTACAAATTTTCTCCCCGTCTTTCCCCTACCGTCAATCCCAAAACAGCGATCCCACTGAAAAGCCCCTCCCCATCTATTAGTTCTTTTATTGATTCCCTGGAATTTTCTAGGGAAACCATCATGTGGTCTACAAATGGGACTAATTTTATCTCCTTTAAAAACATTTCTCTTAATTACTTTTTTTGGTAAATTATAAATTATATAAGGACTGTCTTAACCCTTTGTATTTGTATACATAGCACAGTACCTGGCATATAGTAGACTCTTAAATGTTGTGGATTGATTATTGATATAGTTGTAATTTCTAGTGCTCTGCTAAGTAATATTGGAGACAGAATAACCTTGTTTCCCTCTGAACTTACTCGGAAAACATCTGGTATGTTTTCTCATAAAAAAGATAGTACTCGTGCTTATTTTTTTAATAAATATTTTTAAATACATTAAGGAAGGGTCTTTATAAACTGGTGATTTTTATTATTAGCATAAATGTGAGTTGTTTTTGTCAAAGGCTTTTAAAATCTATTGATAATAATCATGCATGTGGTTTTTGTTATTTATAGAATTAAATCACTTAATTCCTTTTTTATTCATTTTGTTTCCTAATTTTAAGCCATCTTTGTATTTCTGGTATTCAGCAACACATTCTGAACATTTAAAAAATTGTTCATTTCTAATTTCCTTTATAATCACTTAAGGTGAAAAAAATTAAAAATAATTCATAGCCCATAACTAACATGATATCTTTAAATCTCATTTTATTTTCCAGGTCATCAGTTTGATTTCTCAGCGCATTTACAGCCTATAGTGTACTTAGAAAAGTTTCATGTCCATCAGTTTTATCTCCATGCCTTCAGTTTTCCTGTCAAGCTTCTTTCAACCTTGAACCAAAGTTTCCAAAAGCCCTCTCTGTTGCATCTACTGTGTTGTGTGAATTGCATTCTGCCTTTTGCACTAATACTTTCACCAAGGGACTCTGAATCTGACTTCTTTTGGTAAGTTCTAGCTTTCCATTAAGAAGTGAAGTTATAGGCAGAAGTCTTCCCCTTTTGCTTTCCCCTTGGCAATTTAAGCTTTTAAGTTTGAAATTTTTCATGGCATTCTTGAATTTTTAAAATACTTGTAATGGTATGAAATTACTTTTGCAGTGATGGTTCCTATTTAGCGTAGTACAGTCTTGTTCCATTTAAGATTCATTAAATGTTTAAAAATATTTTAGCTGTTTGCCAATAATATTTGAACTTGCCTTGTGACCTCCTATATCATTTATTTTTTTTAGTTCTATGTGAATTTGTCAAAAGTTGGCTATTTTCATTTGATGAAATGATGTCTAAGACCATTCCTTCATTTTTATCTTTGGGCAATATTTTTTTTCATAAATAACTTTTAAAAAGAACAATGTAGCAGGTAGACTGAGAAACCCAGGAAAAGTAAATTCTTTAACTGTTCAGTGCTCTAGGTAACTCCCTAAGATAATAACATTGCCCAGAACATTCTCTCCTGGATTCGTAGTTGTACTTGGGAGTTGTCTATACCAGTAAAATCACAGATGTAGTCTCTATTATTAAATATTAAAATATCGTAACCTAGAGGTTTGAAATTTTTAGTTAATTAATTTAAAATCCTCTGTTTGGTGTTCAAAGCCCTTCCTAACCTAATTGCCCCCTACCTTTTCCAGTCTTCAAATTTGTTTTTGTTAATAATGTCTAACAATTGTATGCAATAGACACAGAGAATCTTAGTGATTACCTAATTCAGCCTTCTCTTGGAACAGTCTTCCTTATTTGAATATTTCTGTATATTTTATTGTAATAAATTTTTGTTAGTTTGCATAGTGACTTGAATTTTACCTGGGGAATTTTAAGTTCTGAGAGTTGGGGTCCATTTTTATTCATCCTGGTCTATTTCTTGCCACTGGACCCAGATGACTCAGGAGGAATACGGGAGAATTGTGACTTTGCAGGCTCTCCCTCTTTTAAATCCAATTCACTTGCAAGGCATGATATCATTTTCCTAATGTCTTCATCCTCTTTGAGAATGAAGGACAGACAACAGCTCTTAAGAGTTAGAGTCCTGTGGCCAACACTATGTTTATTCAATGAGCTTTAGGGTTTATTGAGAAAGGAAACCATTGAATGTTGTTCATTATCAGGGAAGATAATCAGCACAAAAGGAGGTGGCATCTGGTTATGGGAGCTTTGGAATTTGGAAAAAGATAACTTTTTACTTAATCTAGTTATCCTCATGAATCATTGGAAATCTAGGGCGTGACTAGAGAAATAGAACTTGCTTATGAACAGACTGAGCTGGTAAGATAAAATGACTGTGATACCTAAAGTAATTTACTTAATTCAACATCATACCAATCAGATTACTAAGGTATTACTTCATATAAATAGAAAAAATAAAAAAAGTTTTTCTGGAAGAAAAAAAGATCAAGAATCTCAAGGGAAATGATTTTTAAAAATTGTGAAAGGGACCAGGTACCAAATTCAAACTATACTACAAAGCAATATTCAGCAAAACAGTTTGGTTTTGTTTTTAAAAACAGAGAAAGAGAGAGAGAGAGAGAGAGAGAGAGAGAGGTAGATAAGTGGAATAAATGACCAAGCAACATACTCAACCAGTATAGTAGTTTATTGTATCATAAAACCTAAGACCCCAGATACTGGGGTAAGGACTCACTGTTTGATAAGAACTACTAGGAAAATGGGAAAACAGTCTGATGTAAATCAATTCTAGATCAGCTATTCACAATTGTATACTGTGATAATCCCCAGATGGATACATGGCCTAGATATTAAAGATAACATCATAAACAGTTTAGAGGATCAAGGAAGATCTGTTGATAGAAGAATTGATGAACAGGAGCAAATCATAGATGATAACATAGATGATAACAGCTGCTTTATTGCATACAATCAGTTTCTTTTCGTAGGCAAAAATGTAATTAAATCAGATGGAAAACATGCCCAAGGAAAAAATCTTTTATTGCAGATTTTTTCTGATAAAGGTTTCATATATCTAAGATTTATAAGGAATGTTTCAAATATATTAGAACAGAAGCTATTTCCGTATAGATAAATGATCAGAGAGTATAAATAAGCAGTTGTATTGAAAAAAAAAATCCAAGTTACTGGTAAACATATGAAAAAAAAAAAGCTCCAAATCCCTAATACTTAAAACATTGCTAATGAAAACATCTCTGAGATTGCACCTTACACCAGTCAGCACAGATGACAAAAAAATAAAATGGTAATTCTTGGAAGGGGTTTGTGGAAATGGGCACACCAGTACCCATTTACTGGAGGTGTGATTGGTCAGTAAAGCATCAGTAAAGCACAAAATGTCACTTATGTTGTGTGTGTCCTTTAATTCAGTGACACCACTGCTAGACCTGAACTCCATAGAGATTAACGAAAGAGAAGAAGGTCCCATGTGTATAAAAAGATTATAGTAGCTCTTTTTGTTGTAGGAAAGAACTGAAATCTTTTTTTTTTTTTTTGGAGGGGGAAGGCAGGGCAATTGGGGTTAAGTGACTTGCCCAAGGTCACACAGCTAGTTTTGTGTTAAGTGTCTGAGGCCAGATTTGAACTCAGGTCCTCCGGACTCCAGGGCCAGTGCTCTATTCACTGTGCCACCTAGCGGCCCGAGAACTGAAATCTTTATTTTATTTTTTTAAACTTTTGTTTATTTTAATTTACATCATTCATTTCCATGAGATTTTGATTTACAGATATTCTCCCTGTCTTTCCCCTACCTATCACCCCAAAACAGTGATCCCACTGTTTACTCTCTCCTCCAATCTGCTCTCTCCTGTATCTTCCCCCATCACCCCTCTGACTTTCCAGTAGGGCAAGATGGATCTCCCTACCCCAGTACCTGTATATTTCCCTCCTTCCTGTTCTACCCCATCTGCCCACTCTACTCTCTACCCTGTCTCTATCCTTTTACAAAAGTGTGCCTCTCCCCCCAATCTTCTCTCGCCTTCATCATCCCCCCTTTTGTTCCCCTCCCCCCACTCTTCTGCAATTTAGAGTGTATGTCATTCCATCCCCAAGCAAACTTCAATGAGAGTAAGTTTAACTCATTTCCTCTTGCCTTCCCGTTTTCCCCCTCCATTACAACAATTATGCCCTGCCTCTTCTGTATGAGAGGATTAACCCTGGAGAAGTGAAATCTTAAAGGAGCATCTGTCCAGTAAGGAAAGGCTGAAGAAATTATGGTTTAGGAATTTAATAGAATACTTACTACTCTAAGAAATGATATAAGGGGTCATTTCTGCAAAACCTCAAGAGACCTGTATGAATTGATTTTCCACAAGATTTTGAGTTAAAAATTTTCTCCCTGTCTTTCCCCTGCCCAACCCTGCAAAACAGCAATCCCACTGTATACTACTTCCCCCAGTCTGCTCTCTCCTACATCCTTTCCTATCACCCCTCTGACTTTCTGGTAGAGCAAGATGGATCTCCCTTTCTCAGTGCCTGTATATCTTATTCCCTAGTTGCATGTAAATAATAATAATAGTAATGATAAACATATTTTAACATATGATTTTAAATCTTTAAATTCTAGATTCTTTTCCTTCCTCTCTCGTCACCCACTCCCACTGGAAAGACAAGCAATTCAATAGAAGCCGTACACGTGTAGTTACGCAGAACACCTCCACAATGGACATATTGTGTAACAGACGCTATTTCCCTCCTTTCTATCCTGCCCTCCCCTTGTTCTATTCTCTGTCCCTGTCCCTTTATAGAAGTGTGTGCTTCTAACAACTGTCCCCTCCAACCTGTCCTCCCCTCCATCATCTCCGCTCTATTCCCCTTCCCCCCTACTCTCCTGTAGGGCAAGATACCCAATTTAGAGTGTATGTCATTCCCTCCCCAAGCCAAATTCAATGAGAGTAAGGTTGACCCATTCCCTTTTTGCCTTCCTCTTCTTTCCCTCCATTGTAACAGTTATCCCTTGCCTCTTCTATATGAGACGATTGACCCAATTCTGTCTCTCCCTGTCTCCTCTCATTCAATTTGTCTCCCACCTCTCAATTTCACCTTTTAGAATATCCCTTCATTTTCTTTTTTTTTTTGTTTTTTTTTTGTTTGGAGGGCAGTTGGGGTTAAGTGACTTGCCCCAAAGTCACACGGCTAGTTTTTGTGTGTGTGCGTGTTAAGTGTCTGAGGCCGGATTTGAACTCAGGTACTCCTGACTCCAGGGCCAGTGCTCTATTCACTGTGCCACATAGCCGCCCCTATCCCTTCCTTTTCAATTGATCCTGTGCTGTCTATGTATACCTGTACACATATATACACACTCCCATATGCACTCATATGCATATATACCCTTCTGTATATACATATGTGTATGTATGCACAATACACACATTTATATTCCCTTCACCTAGCCTCATATTCTAAAAAGTTTCATAAGTTACAATTCTCATTTTTCCATGTTGGAATGTAAATAGTTCAACTTTGATAAGTTTCTTATGATTGCTTTTCCATGTTTACCTTCTCATACTTCTTGTGTTTGAATGTCAAATTTTCTATTCAGTTCTTGTTTTTTCCTCAAGAATGCTTGAAAGTTCTCTACCTCATTGAATAACCATATTATCCCTTGGAACATTATACTCAGTTTTGCTGGATAGGTGATTCTTGGTTTTAATCCTAGCTCCCTTGATCTCCAGAATATCATATTCCAAGTCCTTTGATCTCTTAATGTAGAAGCTGCTAGATCCTGTGTTACCCTGATTTTGTTTCCACAGTATTCAGATTGTTTCTTCTTGGCAGCTTGTAATATTTTCTCATTGATCTGAGGACTCTGGAACCTGGCTATGACATTCCTAGGAGTTTTCTTTCTTTAATTTTTTAAAAAATTTATTTATTTGTTTTCTTGTTTACATTATTCATTTTCATTACATTTTGAATTACAAATTTTCTCCCTCTCTTCCCCTGCCCCACCCCCAAAACAGCAATTCCACTGTAAAGCCCCTCCCCTGCTCTGCTCTCTTATTTTCAGGTAGGGCAGGGAAGGTCTCCCTATCCCAGCCCCTGTATATCTTAATTCCTAGTTGCAGGTATTGCAGAGCTTTAAATTCTAGATTCTTTCTATTCCTCCTTTGTCACCCACCCCCACTGGAAGGACAAGCAATTCAATACAGGCTGTGGATGTGTTATTATACAGGACATCTTCATAGTGGACATATTGTGACAGTGATCATATGTCCCTCTTTCCTATCCCT
>JAQQSW010023482.1:0-10265 GCA_028646575.1 Pseudocheirus occidentalis
TGTGACAGTGATCATATGTCCCTCCTTCCTATCCCTCCCCCCCTTGTTCTGTTCTCTACCCTGTCCCTGTCCCTTTCCTGAAGTGTGTGCTTCCAGCATCCCTCCCCCAGACCTTGCCCTCCCCTTCGTCATCCCCCCTCTCATCCCCATGCCCCCATCTCTCCTGTGTGGCATGATAAGGCAGAACTTCTGATGAAGTTCCAAACTGGTCCAGTGAGTCTGGAAATCAGTTTGAAACTATACCCTCAAAGCTATTAAACTCTGTATACACTCTGACCCAGTGATAGATACCACTACTAGGTCCATACCCGAAAGGGATCAAATAAAGAGGGAAAAGACCCATATGTACAAAAATATGTATAGCACCTCAGTGGTGGAAAAGAATTGAAAACTGATGCCTATCGATGGAACAGCTAAACAAAGTTGTGGTATATGAGTGTGATGGAATATTATTGCGCTAGAAGAAATGAGCAAGGGGGTGGTTTCAGAGAAATCTGAGAAGACCTGTATAACGTGATGCAAAATGAAATGAGCAGAATCAGGAGAACAAGCTACAAAGTGACAGCAATGCTGTAAAAGGTAATCAAATTGGAAAAACCTACTAACTGATTAACGTAATGACCTACCACAGGTCCAAAGGGCTCAGGATGAAACATGCTATCCACCTCTAGATAGTGAACTGAACGACTCAAGAGAGCAAAATGAAGCATATTTTTATTCTTTTTCTTTGCTTTTTACTTTTTTTTAAAACATGGCTGGTATGGAAATGTTTTGCATGATTATACACACTGGTAATGAGTTTTGTTTTTCTTGCCTTCTCAACAGCTGGAAGAGAGGAGACGATAAGGGAGAGAACTTGGAACTGAAAAAATAAGAATAAAAAAGTCTGTGCTTTAGAAAGAATAAACTGAAATGAAGTGGAAAAAAATAAAGAAAATAAAGAGAAGTTAGAAAAACAACAACAAGAATGTAAGGCAGAGTCCTAATGACAAGGAGTGAAAAGTGAGCGAGGTTTGAACAAGGTAAAATCAAAATTATACTACAGGACTATTAATAGCAAATGCTACAAAATTCATTTCATTTGTTAAAATTACACTCTGACGAGTACTGTTACCACAAAGACACCATGAAACACAGATATGGTAATGTCTGTAGAGGCCAAGCAGAACTGGGAGAGAGTTAAATGCTAAATGTCAATGCTCCTAGATTTCTGGCTATCTATTTTGGTGGATGATGCCCTCTCATTCTCTAGCAAGAGGGCTAAGCAGAGAGCAGTCCAGGTAAGGGATCTGTGCTTATGCAGGACAGCACTGAATAAAGGAGAAACAGAAATCAAAGACTATTATCAACTGCCAACTATTTAAAACCTAGCATGTGAGCAGGGTAGCTAGATGGCACTGCAATGGATAGAGTGCCTAGCAGGAGTCAGGAAGACTCATCTTCCCAGGTTTGAATCCAGCCTCAAACACATACTAGCTGTGGGACCCTGGGCAAGTCACTTAACCTGGTCTGCCTCAGTTTCCTCATCTGCAGAATGAGCTGGAGAAGGAAATGGCAAACCATTCCAGTATCTTCACCAAGAAAACACTAAATGAAGTTATGAAGGTTCAGACAAGACTGAAAATGACTGAACAACAAAAGCATGTGACCAGCAAAAAAATCCCTTTAAAAACAAACCAAATCAAACCCTCAATTGTTTATTTGTGGATCATCTCCACCAAATGGGAAATCCTATCCTATGTAGCAACGGGTCACTTCACTGTACTGCCAGACTTAGGACATGCTCAGAGAATGCGAAATCATTCTAAAAGCACAATAAAGCAAAACAAGGACATCTGCAACAATTCTGTCTCCCCATCGTTAGTGGAGAATTGACTGTATCAGGTTATGTGATTAATGAAACCCTGGGAATTCAATTGCTGGAGAGGACTTGAACATTCATGAGAAAACTCACTTGGTTTTATTCAGGGCTCTTGAAATTAGAGTATTTTATTTTGGTACATCTTAGAAATAAACTAATTTGTTCATGAGTACACCTTAAAAAAGGAATCTTTTTTGGGTTAAAAAAAAGCGAGTGATAAATCACCCAAGTTCACATCACTTTTTAAAATTCCCTTTTTATTACCACTGAGGGGCTGCTATGAGTCACAAAGGCTCATCAGTGTATATTTTGATGATGTTTGATTTACTCAGGTATAACTGCATTAGTTACAGTGGTTGCCAACATTTGTCTTCAAGTAATTCGTCCAGCAGGAAGAAGGATGGGCTTAGTTCAAGATTCCATCATTATAGGCTCCACTTTTAGGACAAGGGAAGGAGCTTGGTTCCACTCAGCTGCCAATGCCGATTACACGCCTGTCACTTATACAAGGTGATCAAAGACCAGGTGTGTTTGTACACTTTTGTTAAGTAATTGTTTAAAGGGAGAAACAGTCACTAGAAAACCTAGTTGAAGTTAATGATGAAAACAAATCAAAGATTTATGGAACCTATTTTACTTAGAATTTGCACTTCCCTATTACCATACATTTTTATATTTGATTTTGTAAAAATCTTCTTAAAATAAGCAGTTATCACTAGTCATGCATTAAAATATATTTACAGATGCAAAAACTCCCCAAATGTCTTGTCTAAACAGATTCTAACAAAGACATTCACAGAGTAACCTAAAAGAATTCCTCTAGACACAGATATTATTTGTAAAGAATCGAAGTTGAAACTAATTCATATCAACTTAGCTATTTACCTGAGTACATGATGTTAATTTTAGCTCAAAGCTATACTCCTAAGTCACTGGTAATGATAATAGTAGTAACAATAAGGATAGCTAGCAATTATGTAGTGCTTGAAGTATACAAAGTACATTACATCTTTTTTCATTTGATCCTTACAACCCTATGCTATTATGAGACCCATTTTACAATTGAGGAAACTGAGGCAGGCAGAGGTTAAGTGCCTATTTGCACAGCTAGTAAGTACCTAATGTGGGATTAGAACTTGGGTCTTGCCTGACTTCACATTTAGCACTCTCTCCAGTGGGCCGCTTGACAGGCTCATGAACATTTTCATTTTCAACATGGTGAAAAAAGAAAGAGAATGGTACTAAGATGAGAGAAGTATAGCCTAACTTATTTAAAACTGTTCTGTTGCATTCAAATAATGTGTCTAGCTCTGCCCTCCAGGGATACACAGAACAAGGCTATGTGACCATTCTTCAAATATTTGAAGACAATTATCTGTTGACCCTAAACCTTCTCTTTGTCAGGCTCAACATTGCAAATTCTTTCAGCAGATCCTTTTTTGGCCCTTCATTATCCTGGCTAGCAATGTCCTTCCTCAAATATGTCACCTGGAATAGAACCTGATAATCTAGCTATGGGCTGACTAGGGCAGAATATATTACAGCAGCCTATCACCTTCCTACTCCTGGGCATCAGGCTCTTTTTACCCAGACAGAAATCATACAAATTTTCCTGGCTGCTCAAAAATTCCTTTTTCAAAATAGCCATATGTTCTCTCATCTGTGTGGCTGAACTTCGTAACCCAAGTATAAGACTAGACATTTATCCATACTGAATTGCACCTTCTTTGATCCTGTCCAATGTTGCATCAACATACCAAACTCTAATTGTCCATCCACTTGTATCTCCAGTACTTAGCACAATGCCATTAGTGCCATGTACATAGTGGGCACTTAATACACGCTTGTTGAAGTGCATGAAATTAATTGATTTTTAAAAGGTTCAAGACAAAAGGAAAAATCTCTTTAAGAAACATTTAGAATGGCTAATTAAAGTGTAATCTTTAGCATTCTCTGTAAAATAGCTTCTATACAAACTCAAAGCTTCAAAGGAACAGAGAGTGGCTTAGCAGCAGGACTGCAGACCACAAGGATGACACAGTGTGATCTTTCAGCCAACTTTTTCTGTTTGTGATGTCAAAGAAGAAAGATCAAGAGAGAAGAACCTACACGGAGACAAAAGGTGGTTTGGGGGCCTTCCCTAAGATTAGCAAGAGAGTACTATTTCAGGAGACAGACTAGCTAATTACTGAGGGAAAAGCAGTGGTGTGAATAAGCTATGCCATCTATGATTTGCAATAAAGGCAAGCAGCAAGAGCAAGGGCCAAGGTTGCCAGGAGTCTAGAGAGGATCTGGGCAGAAAGAAAAGCTTTAGTTTAGAACTCACTAATCAAAGTGAGTTAGTGACAAAAGTAGTCAAAGGTAAGTTTCTTTAAAGCTGGATCTGTGCTACAGGTTTCTTCCTCAGGGTAAAACTTACCATGGGGTCTGCAGAACCCAACATAGAGCACCACATGTCATCTGTTGGCAGTTGCCAGAAGTTTCACTAGACAAACAGTTCCTATAGCACAGGCCTCCCATTTCTAAATCTAGCAAATGGACAGTCAGAAAATGTTAACCAAAAAAAATGGGAAAATTCACTAACTTTTTGTCCTTGAAAAAAATAAAAAGGGGAGCTGAGAAGCAGTTTATTATGGTCATTACCTTAATTTCATCATCTCTTCCCTGTACTACCATTACTACAATAACCTTCTCATCAGTTTCTTTACTTCCAGTCTCTCCCCTAGAGTCAATCAGTGCTTCACATAGCTACAAGATTATGCATAGGTCTGACCACATTACATCCCTGCTCATCAATCTTCAGTAGCTCCCTATTGCCTCTAAGATAAGATATAAATTTCTTAGACTGGTATTTAAAGACTCTCCATAACCTGGCAACCTAACTCAACATGCCTTATTTCACATTATTCCTCTTCATAAAACTACACTCTGGGCAAAGTAGATTTCTGGCTGTCCCCAAAGCTAACATTGCTTCTTTCACCAATGTACCTTCTGTACAGGCTGGGATTCATGCCTGGAATGCACTCCCATACTCATTTCTCCCCAGATGAGCATCATGTCATCTTCCTCAATTTGCCTAGAATACTTCATCTAGATTTTTCCTTTCTTAGTCTCTTCATTCAATCTCCCCACCACTATTGCAAAAGCTTCCTCCTAAGACTAGTGTCTGTTGACTCAAGAAGTATCTTGTTATCTGCAGGTTATCTTTCCCATTAGAAAGTGAGCTCCTTGAGGACTGGGGCAGAGTTTCTGCCTTTCTTTGTATCCCCAGAGGTTAGCACAGTACCAGAGACATAGTAAGCACTTAATAAATGCTTAGTGAATAAATCTTTTTTTTATCATTCCAACTTTGTATTTTATATATATATAAATATATATATATTTATACACATACAAATATATATATATACATATATATATATATATATATATATTCCAAGTAATGTCATATACTTCCACCCTCCTGTCCTCCAAAGTAAGCTCCTGGAGGGCAGGAATCATACCATTATTACCCTGGCATCCTCAAGAACCTGGTACAGGTGATTTACACACAGTAGATGCCAAATGTTTGCCAAAGTGAATTTTTATTCTCAAAAGATTTAATGCAGGAATACTGTCAAAGGATTTTCAAGCTACAGTTTTCTTTATAAAAGCTATTATAATAGGAATAAATTTTATGATTTTATGGCTAAAGTAACGGTTCTACTTCACTACCACAGAAGAAGAGCAACTAGGAGGAATGGAGTCAAGATGGCAAAGAGAAAGCATTTGTGCCTAGCTCATCAAGTACACCTCCTCCACAACAAACTAGGAAATGTACTAGACTGAATTTTGATCAGGAAAGCAAGAAAAAAAGTCAGAGTGAATCATTTTTCCAGTCTGGAGAAGCTTAGGGAGGTAAAGAGGTCATAGACACAGGGGAAAGAAAACTGGCCAGCAGTATAGACAAGGGAGCATTCCAGCCCCCAGGAAAAGAAAGTGATCTGACATAGAATACCAGGACAGGAATCATTAAAACAGAAGAAAATCCCAAGGGATCTCTGAACTAGTGCTAGGTATAAGAACAGGTGCCATTTGGCAGCTCTGCAGCCCACTGAGCAGAGAGGAAGGGTTGTGAGGGAGCATGGACCCATCCTAGACATGGCTTGAGCAAGAAGCAAGTTCCAGAAACAGCTGTGAGCCCAGAAACAGAAAAGCAGTAACTCAGTTTTAGCCTTTATCCCAGTGTCTAAGCCCATATAACCAGGGCAGGAGATCCAGACCAAAGGAGAGACAGCAGTTTAGTAGCTACAAACCAGCAGAGCCTTCTAGAAGGGTAACGATGAATGAGTTCAGAAACAGTCCACTGAAATTCTCAACTACGTGTAAGCCAAAAGACCCAAACTTGGATTATGAACCTGCAGAGATCAGACCAGGAGGGCAGTGAACAGACCTCTCATCCCAGATGACACCAATTTGGGAGCACTGAAAACTTGCCAGTTCCAAGACTAAGCTGTGAAAGCAGCAGAAAGATATAAAAGGACAGAGGTTTGGGTTAGACTGTCCCCTACCCCCAGAAACGCAAAGAGCCCAGGGCTGACATAAAGTCCAAAACAGAAAAGTAAGATGGCAGAATAATCAACCAAAAAAAAAAAAAAAGAACTCCAACATAAAGAGCTGCTATGGTTACAAAGAAGCTAAAAACACAAACCTAGGAGAATGACAAAGACAAGGGTAGTAACCATGGTTTCAGACAAAGAAAAAGCAAAAACAGACTTAATTAAAAGATAAGAAAACTATATTTTGCTAAAAGGTATCAGAGACAATGAATTAGTATCAGTACTGAATATATATGAACCCACATGGCAAAGCATCTTAATTCTTAAAGAAAAAGTTAAAAGAGGTACAAGAAAAAAAAGAGAACAACTATATTAGTGAGTGACCTCAATTTACTCCTCTCAGACCTAGATAAATCTAACTATAAAATAAACAAAAAAGACGTTAAAGAGATGAACAGAATTTTAGAAAAGTTGGATATGATAGACCTCTGGAGAATAGTGAATGGGAATGCAAAGGAATATAACTATTTCTTAGCTATATATGGCACCTTCACAAAAACGAACCACATATTAGGGTACAAAAACCTCACAAACAAATGCAGAAAAGCAGAAATATTAAATGTAGCCTTATGGGGCCATAATTTAATAAAAATTACATTCAATAATGGGCCTCAAAAGTGTAAACCGAAAATTAACTGGAATAACTTAATCCTAAAGAATAAGTAGGTCAAAGAAGAGATCACAGAAACAATAGATAACTTCACTAAATAATGAAAAAAATGAGACAAATATAAAAAACAGATCAACAAATTGGGCATGGAACTAATAAAAGCCACATACACAAAACTAGAAAAATCAACAAATTAAAAATTTCCGATTAAACATTAAAATAGAAATCCTGAAAATCAAAGAAGAGATTAATGAAAAAATAAACATTGAATTAATAAAACTGGGAGCTGTTAAAAAAATCAACAATAAAATAGATATGCCATTAGCTAACTTGTTTTTCTTTTAAAGAAGAAAATAAAATTATCAAAAATGAAAAAGGTGGATTCACAATCAATGAAAAAATAAAGGCAATTATTAGGAGTTATTTTAACCAACAATATGCCAATAAAACTGACAAAAAGAAATTGAATAAAGCACAAATTAATTCCCCAAGAAAACTAGTCCTAGAACCAGATATATTTACAAGTGGATTCTACCAAACATTTAAGAAATAACTAAATCCAATTCTATATAAACTATATTTTAAAAAATAGATGAAGAAGGGATCCTACAAAATTTTCCTTATGGTACATATATAATCTTTTTTTTTTTTTTTTTTTTTTTTGCTTTTTTTGGAGGGCAGTTGGGGTTAAGTGACTTGCCCAAGGTCACATGGCTAGTTTTTGTGTGTGTGTTAAGTGTCTGAGGCCGGATTTGAACTCAGGTACTCCTGACTCCAGGGCCGGTGCTCTATTCACTGCGCCACCTAGCCACCCCACATATATAATCTTGATACCTAAACATGAGAGTCAAAACAAAGAAACAAAACTATAGGTCAAGTTCCCTAATGAATACCAATGCAAAAATTGTTAAGTTATAGCAAAGTAGATTACAGCAATAAATCACAAAGATCAAAGATTCTGTTTTGCTATGATTGCATGACTATACATTTTTGTAATAGTTTTTGGCTTTCGGTTGGGTGTCTTTGGCCTTATTAGTAAGTGAGGGAGAGTGAGAAAGATTCAGAAATTAAAATAATTTTAAAAAACCAAAAATATAAAGGAAAACAACTTAAAGAAAAGCAACTAATATTCCACAGAATGTATTACCCTTTTTCAAACTCAGTAATTTTGCTTTTCAGTTAAGAAAATGTAAGATCAATTTCTACCCACATGCTCTGTAGAGCATAGCAAATTCCTGACTCAGTTTTCTTAAAGGTCTTCTGCCTAACTTTCCTTACCAGATTACTCTTGTATTCTATTGTGCTGGTTACTACACACTCTCTCAAATACTTAGAGACTTCACTTCCTGCTTTCTAAGACCAACCACCTTTATGCAGATTGTCTAAAGAGCTGAAGGCAAAAACAAGTACACTCAGAATTTTGCCAGATCACAACCAGCTTTAAGGTAGGATTCTTCAAGACTGCCCTGGGCCTGAAAGAAGGGTTATCCTATTATTGTAAAATGGATGTTCTTTTTCCATAATTTGGACCTCTTCGCCAACTCCCCATATTTTGCAGTTAGAGAAAATGAGGCTGAGAGAATGTTCTAAGATCATACAGCTAGCATGTAGCAAGATGTAAACCCAGGTCTACTGACTAACTACAAAATTCAAGACCCTTTCTACTATACCAGGCTACCAGCACCTGCCTTACCTGACCCCGAGATAGCAGTATGAAGAAGAATTAGATAATGGCTGTAAAATTCTGAGACCTTTTTGGCGATTTCATTTCTAAATGTGTGTTAGTTCAACTAATGGATTACGACTGTATTACAGAAAAAGCAACCATGGAAGCTATACATGGAAGTCAACCATGGAAGCTATACAAGGAAGATCCATGGGAAACTGAACCTTGTCAGCCTTTCAATGACCTATTCTGTTAAGGGGTATTCTAATTAGTTCTGATATCGATTTCTTTAAATTTGAAGGTAATAATAGTACTTCACTTAAAATTATGAATAATACTGCAACAGGAGAGGGTGGGATACTGATGACTAAAACAGATTTTCTAATCACGGAAAAGGTAATCTAGGCAGATACTCCCTTAAGAACAAACAGAAAAAATAAATTTAAAAAAAGAAGTAAAAGAATCCAAATGACAAAGAGATCTGTGCTAAAAGGTTGATCAACCAAATAATATCATTTTAAAGATAGTTTCAAAAGTTAAAGGTCAAAAACACCCCACTGATCAGGGTATGGCAGAGCAGTCTGGAAAGTGCCTTTTATTTTGGAGACAATCTTAGAAATTGTGATGAAACTTCAATAATTTCCATCATTTGAACTATCCCAAATTTATCTCTACTTCAAATACCTAATGTTCCTGGGAGAGCCATCAGGGGATAAAGAGGAAGAACAAAGGATCGCAAAAAAGACAATAAAAGAGAACACTGGGGGGGGCCGGAGCCAAGATGGCAGCGTAGAAGCAGCAAAGCACCACAGCTCCCACACAAACACGCTAAAAAACTCATAAAATGGGACTCTAAACAGATTTTCAAGCTCCAAAACTCTCCACAAGACAGAAAACACATCTGTTGCTACAGGCAGTGCAGCAGGCGGGCTCTTCACAGCAGTCTGGGAACCGTGGCCGAAACCCCAGCCAGCTCAGGCCCTGGGGCATCGGGCGGGGAACCTCGTCTATAGGAGAGGAGATCAGCTGCACTGGAGGCACAGTTACCACATTTATCAGGCCAGAAGAAAAAAAGGATAAGAGCAAAGGTCAGTGGATTTTGCTAACTGGGGAGGAGAAGAGCAGGTCCGGCCAAACTGCTCCCAGGGCAAGAAAGCAGCTGGAGGCGGCTGTAGCAGCAGGAACGGAGCGTCAGCGGCTTCCAGTGAGCTGCTTCAGAGCCCTCGGCCTGCAGATAGCAGGGGGGCTGACGCGATCCATCGGGGCCAAGGGCTCTTGCGTTGAGTGGCCTGGATCTGGATTGTGGTCTTGAGTGGTGGTCCTGGGGTGCGCTTTCAGTGACCCAAAGCTGGAAGGGGGAGCTGCAGCACCCCACTAAGAGCTCTGGCAGCTGTGAGGGCCCCAGCGATTTGAGACAGAGCTTTCCCCCTCCAGGAAGCAGAGTTCCACAGAGATAAAAAACCAAGCAATTAATAAGCAGGCTAGGAACAGCAGTAAAACTCTAGAATCCTTTTTTATGGACAAAAAAGA
>JAQQSW010023483.1:0-10265 GCA_028646575.1 Pseudocheirus occidentalis
AGTAGCAAGAAGCAAGCCCTGTGTCTTAAGTTTTCTGTGCAGCTGTTTCTCCCAGAGAAAGCGGAAGCCGGGAGCCGGGGACGCCCGAAGCCTGTTGAGGAAGGGTATAGGTGAAACCTATACAGCCTGACTCCCAAAAACTGTAACAAGTTATCATTAATGTTAACTATGTTTCCTAGCATTTCTCTTCCCCCACTTGTTTCCAAGTGATTTAATGAATAATATAGGTTATTCTATTATAATTATAATTATTATTATTTATTCTATTGTTCCTTGTCTAAAGACAAAGGAAGATGTAAGAGGGTTTGGGGGGATGAGAGTCAGAAACAGCATATATTAGGACTGAAATTGAAACTAAAACCCCAAAGAGTCACATGAGCCTGGTGGGAGAAAATTAAACATATGAACAGCAAAGGACAAAAAACAAAACAGAGAAAGAATGGAATGATTATTTTGGACCCTTGAGTAACTTGTTCCAAGAGTTTATGTCTGTCTCTCTGTCCACATCTCTCCTTGGGAAATTAACTTCCACTTGAGTGAGTTTAATAGAAGGAAAAGAAGAGAAGTTTTGGAGAGTTAAGGCCCGTTTTATTATTAATTAGGCCTTCCCTGGCTCAGGGCATGTCATGTGTCTTTGCCAGTATCTGAAATGGAATTATTTAACTGTGGTGTCCTTGGCTACTGCACAGTTGGGCCAAACTGTCAACAAAACCATTCTCCTCTCCACTTGTCTAAAAAAGAAAAAGTGATTAGGATATTAGCTATGCTCAGAGCATGACTCTCCATTATTCCAGATATCCTGTAACAATGCATACCATACCAAACAGAGGAGAGACTCTCTAAAGTCATAGATGATATAGCAGCTACTCCATGGCTTGTTGTGAGAATTATATGAGGTAAAATTGTAAAGCGATTACAAATATATTCATATAGACACACATACATACATATCTATGTATACACATATATGTATACACGAGAATGTGTGTGTGTGTGTATACCAGCAAGCACTCTAGCACACCCAATGTGGCTGCCAGCACAAGTTCTTGATCTGCTTTTCTAAAGGAAAGCAACTCAAAAAGGATTAACAATCTTACTTTAATCAGGCATAGATATCAATCACTTAGTTCAGGGGACTCGGTCACATATGTTGGAGGTAGGTCCCTTCCCATTCTCCTGGGCTGGCAAGGTTGCCAGCAGATTATGTCTGCCCAGACATGGTTCCCAGTAAGTTACTCGTTGCTCAGCATCCTCTCTGGGAAGGAAGGTGCCAGCAGATTAGGGGGAAACTTGTCTACCATTTGCTACTCAGGGTTGCCAAGGTAGAAAGGCAAACAAGGACT
This sequence comes from Pseudocheirus occidentalis, assembly GCA_028646575.1. Classification (NCBI taxonomy): domain Eukaryota; kingdom Metazoa; phylum Chordata; class Mammalia; order Diprotodontia; family Pseudocheiridae; genus Pseudocheirus; species Pseudocheirus occidentalis. The sequence continues at coordinate 1,344 of JAQQSW010023483.1, forward strand.
TTGGTTGCCAGGTTTATTTTTTTTTTCCTTTTCAATAATACACTTCCCTTGACAGATTAAAAAAAAGCTCGCTTCAGTATAAAGAATGAAATTTTTTCAGCTGCAAAAGCCCATCTTGCACTTTGCTCTCAGCAGCTAGAAAGAGGGGTCATTTACATATCTGTTCAGCATTAAGCAAAGGAGGGCAGGGAATACAGGTGTGCAGCTGGGGTTCTGCTTGGGCTTGGTGATGCTAGAGAAAGGCTATAAGACTCAATTCTTCTGTATACAGGGGAAATTCTTTGTGGTGATCATACTGAAAAGTAAAACCTTTCTTGGGTTTGTATAGGAATGCCTCCTTACTCCTACAATAAATTGAATAGGGAAGCTTTTTCTCCAGTCACATAGAACCAAATCAAAGAATAATAGGTTCTTAAAGTTGAAAGTGACCTCAGTGATCATCTAGTCCTACCACACATAAATTAACAGGAATCTCTCTTATTGTGGATTGGTCCTTGAGGAGGAGTTAGGAAGAGAAGAACTCAAATTCCATCTCAGATACTTACATATCTTGGGAATCTTGATAAGTCATTTAAACTCCGCGCCTCAGTTTCCTCCTAAGTAAAATGCAGGGGGTCAGGCTGCTTGGCCTCTAGGGTCCTTTCCCAGCTTGAAATCTATAATTCTAGGATGCCAGACAAGTACTCATCCAACCTTCCCTTTCAAACATTTGTGAGGGGCAGGAGATGGAAGGAAAGAACCTATTTTCACAGCAATAGCTTATGTATGGCAATTGCTCTATTCCTTAGAAGGGATTTTCATGCATGAAAACTAAATTGACTTCTCTACAACTACTTAGATTAAGAGATTGAGAAATGGAAGCTCTCTAGGTCAAGCTCCCTCACTTAAAAAAATGGTATCTAATATTTTTAATTGCATGTAAATATAGTTTTCAATATTCATTTCTATATGATTTTAAATTCTAATTTTTTCTTCCTCCCTCCTTCTCTTCCCCCCTCACCAATATGTCAAGCAATATGATCTAGGTTATACATGTGCAATCATGTAAACATAATTCCACATCAGTCATTTTGTGAAAGAAGAAATAGAACAAAAGGGATGTCACCAAAAAAAGTGAAAATAACACACTTCGATCTGCATTCAGACTTTATCATTTTTTCTCTGAATGTGGATAGCATTTTCCATTATGTTTCTTTAGAATTTTCTTAGATTCTTGTATTGCTGAGAAGAGGTTAGTTGATCACATTTGTTCATAGCAAAAATGTCTCTGTTACTGCGCACAATGTTCTCCTAATTCTGCTCAATTCACTCAGCATCTGGTCATGTAAGTCCAGGTTTTTTCCTTTCTGAAATCTGCCTGCTCATCATTTCTTATACCACAATAGTATTCCATTACATTCATATAATACTTTTTTTTCAGCCATTCTCCAATTGATAGGCATGCCACCACAAAAAGACGTGCTATAAATATTTCTGTACATATAGGTCCTTTCCTCCCTTTATGTTCTCTTTGGAATACAGACCTAGAAGTGGTATTGCTGGATCAAAGGATATGCACAGTTTAATTGCCCTTTGGGCATAGGTGCAAATTGCTCTCCAGAATGCTTGGATCAGTTCACAACTCCATCAACAATGCCTCAGTGTCCTAATTGTCCACATCTTCTCCAGCATTTACCATTTTCGTTTTCTGAAATATTATTCTATCAGAGAGGTATGAGGTGGTACCTCAGAGTTACTTTAATTTGCATTTCTTTAATCAATAGTGATTTAGATCAGTTTTTCCCATATGAATAAGGATAGCTTTAATTTCTTCATCTGACAACTGCCTACTCCTATCCTATGATAATCTATCAATTAGGATAAGATGTATTATAAATTTAAATCAGTTTTTATATATTTGAGAAATGAGGCCTTTATAAAAGACACTTGATATAAAAACTGTTTCCCATCTTCCTGCTTTCCTTCTAATCTTGGTTTGTTTCTTTTATTTATGTAAAACCTTTTTAACTGAACAAAATCAAAATTATCCATTTTGCATTTCATAATTTTCTCTATCTCTTGTTCAGTCATGCATTCTTCCTTTCTCCATATATCTGACAGGTAAACTATTCCTTACTCTCTTAATTTGCTTATGGTATCACCCTTTACATCTAAATCATGTACCCATTCGACCTTCTCCTGGCATATGAAGGAAGTATAGGACTAGTTTCTGATATACTATTTCCCAGTTTTCTCCAGCAGTTTCTGTCAAATAGTGAGTCCTTATCCCAGAAGCTGCAGTCTTTGGGTTTGTCAAATAATAGGTTACTACAGTCATGTACTACTGTGTCTTGTGGACCTACTCTATTTCACCGATCAATTGCTGTTTTTTTAAAATTTTTTAATAAATTATTTTATTCATTTTCTTGTTTATGTCATTCATTTCCACAAGATTTTGAGTTACAATTTTTCTCCCTGTCTTTCCCCTACATACAACCCCAAAACAATGATCCCACTATAAGGCCCCTCCTCCAGTCTGTTCTCTCCTATTTCCTTCTCCATCACCCCTCTAACTTTCTGGTAGGGCAGGATGAGTTTCCCTACCCCAGTGTCTCTATATCTTAATTCCCAGTTGCATGTAGTTAGTAATAATAACAACAATAATTATACACACACACGCACACACACACACATATATATATATACATATATATTTAATATTTTATTATAGAACATTAAATTCTAGATTCTTTTGGGTTCCTCCCTCATTACCTACTCCCAGTGGAAGGACAAGCAATTACATAAAGGCTGTACATGTATAATTACACAGAACATATCCACAGTGGACATATTGTGAGAGACTTATTATATGTCCCTCCTTCCTATCCCATCCGCCCCCTTGTTCTATTCTCTATCCTGTCCTTGGCCCTTTACAGAAGTGTGTGCTTCCAGCAGCCCTCCCCCTCCTGACCTCCCCTCCATCATTCCACCTTTCATACCCTTACCCCCTACTCTCCTGTGTGGCAAGATACCCAATTTAGAGTTTATATAATTCCTTCCCTATGCCAAATTCAATGAGGGTAAAGTTGACCCTTTCCCTTCTGCCTTTCTGTTCTTCCCCTCCATTGTAACAGTTATCCCTTGCCTCTTCTATATGGGATGATTAACCCTATTCTCTCTCTCCCTGTTTCCTCTCATTCTAGTCCTCTCCTACCTCAGAAATTCATCTTTTAAAGTATCATCCCTTCTTATTCAATTGATCCTGTGCCCTCTATGAACTCATATGCACACATACTCAGAAATGTATTCATATGCATATGTAGCCTCCTATATAGACATATGTGTGAGTATACATATATATACATTTGTATTCCCTTCATCTATCCTCATACTAAGAAAAGTTTCACAAGTTACTATTATAGATTTCCATATTAGCATGTAAATAGTTCAACTCTGATGAGTTTCTTATGATTTCTTTCCCATATTTACCTTCACATGCTTCTTGTTTTTGAATGTCAAATTTTCTGTTCAGTTCTGTTTTTTTCAGCAAGAATGCTTGAAAGTCCTCCACCACACTGAGTGACCATATTGTCCCCTGGAAGATTATACTGAGTTTTGCTGGGTAGGTGATCCTTAATTGTAATCCTAGCTCCCTTGATATCTGGAATATCATATCCCAGGCCCTTTGATCCCTCAGTGTAGAAGCTGCTAGATCCTGGGTTATCCTAATTGTGTTTCCACAGTATTCAAATTGCTTCCTCTTGGCTCCCTGTAATATTTTCTCCTTGATCTGGGGACTCTGGACCCTGGATATAACATGTCTAGGAATTTTCTTTTGGGATCTTTTTCAAGAGGTGATCAGTGAATTCTTTCAAGTTCTATTTTGCCCTCTGGTTCTTAAATATCAGGGCACTTTTCCTTGAGAATTTCTTGAAGGAAGCTTTCTAAGTTCTTTTTTTTTTTGATGATGGCTTTCAGCTTGTCCAATAATTTTTAAATTGGCTCTCCTGGATCTATTTTCCAGGTCAGTGGTTTATTCAAGGTGATATTTCACACTGCCTTCTATTTATTCACTTGTTTGTGTCTGCTTAATAGTATCTTGATTTCTCATAAAGTCATTTGCTTCCATTTGCTCTACTCCAATTCTGAAGGAATTCTCTTCAGAAAGGTTTTGTGATTCTTTTTTCCATTTGGCAAATAAAACTTTTTAAGGCATTTTTCTCCTCATTGGCTTTTTGGGTCTCTTTTGCAGTTTGAGTTAATCTGTTTTTTAAGGTGTTATTCTCCTCAGTCAAGTTGTTGACTCTTTCTTCTATCATTCTCATTTCTCCTCCCAATTTTTCCTCCACTTCTCTTATTTGGTTTTCAAAGTCCTTTATAAGCTGATCTATGGATTGTAGAAAATCTTCATGTTTCTTGGAAGCATTTGTTGTGGGAGTTCTGACTGTGTTGTCTTCCTCCCACTCCATGCTTTGATCCTTTTTGTCCCAAAAAAAGATTCTAGAGTTTGGTTACTGTTCTTACTTTGCTTCCTTTTCCTACTCATCATTCCAGTAAATTATTTGTGTTTTTGGCTCTGTGGAACTCTTCTTACAGAGGGTAAAGCTCTGTCCCAAATCGCTGTGGTTTTCACAGCTGCCAGAGCTATTAGGGGGCTGTTGCCACCGCCACCAGCTTTGGCTTACTAAACACGCACCCCAGGACCACTACCCAAAACCATAGCCTGGATCTAGGCTGCTCAACACAAGAGCTCTTGGCCTCTGAACAATAGCTTGTCTCGCCTGTAGTCTGCAGGCCGGGAGCTCTGAAACAACAGGTTGGAGGCAGCTGCCACTTCCTGTGCTTCCTTCCCCTGGGATCAGTCTGGCCAGACCCCTTTACTCCCCCAAATTTAGCTGAATTCCACTGACTTTTCTCTTAGTCTTTATTTCACCTGGCTTGATAAATGTGGACACTACCCCAGCTACCACCAATCCACTCTTCTGCAGACTCCATCTGCTGCTTCTCCTGACTGCCCTGGGGCCAGGCCATGGTTTCAGGCTGGGCTGGTTTAGCTTCCCACCCTGCTGTGATAAGCCCCATCTGTTATGCTGCCTTCAGTGATAGATGTTTTCTGTATTTTTGTGAGTTTGGGAGTCCTAAAATTTGTTTAGAGTCATATTTTATGGGTATTTGAGGTGGCTATATGGGATATGCGAAACCTTGGGCTTCCATGCTGCCATCCTAGCTCTGGCCCACACTACTCTGTCTCTTGGCAGCACCAAATAGTTTTGATGATTGCTGCTTTATAATAGAGTGTGAGATCTGGTATGGCTAGTCTACCTTCCTTTGCATTTATTTTATTAAATCTCCTGATATTCTAGACCTTCTGTTCTGCCAGATGAATTGTGTTATTATTTATTTGGAGCTCAATAAAAATTTCGGTAGAGTTTGATTTGCGTGACAGTGAATAAGTAAGTTAAAGTAGGTGAAATTGTCATTTATATTATATTTAGCTCTGCATAACCATGAACAATTCATATTTTTCCAGTTTTTTAGATCTTATTTTATTTGTGTGAAAAGTGGTTTTAATGTTGTTCATATAGCTCCTGGATTTTTCTTGGCAGGCAGCCTTACAAATACTTTATATGGTCTACAGTAACTGTAAATTGAAATTCTCTTTCTATCTCTTCTTGTTGAACTGCGTTGGTAATAGAAAGAAATGCTTATGATTTACATGAGTTTATTTTATATCCCACAATTTTACCAAAGTTTTTAATTACTTCAAGTAGTTTTTTAGTTGTTTCTCTAGAATTCTTTGAGAATACCATCATGTTATCTGCAAAGTGATAGTTTTGTTTCCTCATTGCTTATTCTAATTCCTTTAATTTCTTTTTTTCTCCTCTTTTTGCTAAAGCTCACATTTCTAGTACAATATTGAATGATTATGGTGATAATGGAAATTCTTGTTTCACCCCTTAGCTTATAGGGAAGGCTTCTAGATTATTCCCATTACACATAATGCTTGTTTATGGTTTTAGGTAGATACAACTTATGATTTTATCCTTATGTTCTCTAATGTTTTAAATAAGAATGGATGCTACATTTTGTCAAAAAAGGGTTTTTTTCTGTTATCAATTGAGATAGCCATATGATTTGTTTGTTTTTTTATTGGTATGGTCAATTATGCTAATAGTTTTACTAATATTGAACCGACCCTGCATTTTTGTTATAAATGCCACCTGGTCATAAAGTATTATTCTTGTAATTAATTGCTATAATCTCTTTGCTATTATTTAATTTATTTTTTGCAACAATATTCATTAGGTAAATTGTTCTTTAATTGTCTTTTTCTATTTTGGCTCTTCCTACTTTAGGCATGAGCACCATATTTGTATCATAAATGGAATTTTGTAGGACTCTGTTTTTTTTTCTCCCAAATAATTTATATAGTATTGGAATGAATTGTTCTTTAAGTGGTTGGCATAATTCACTTATGAATTCATATGGTCCCAGAGATTTTTTTTTCCTTAGGTAGCCCATTGATGACATGTTCAATTTCTTTTTGTACAATGGGGTTAAGTATGTTATCTTCTCTTCTGTTAATCTGAGTGATATACGTGCATACATACACATATACGTAAAACATTCATCCGTTTCACTTAGATTGTCAGATTTATTGTCGAACAGTTAGGCAAAATAGGTGCTAATTATCAGTTTAGTTTCCTCTTCATTGGTAGTGCATTGACACATTTAATTTTTGATACTAGTAACTGGTTTACTTTTTTACATAAAATTAATGAAAGATTAATCTGTTTTATTGGTTTTCTTTTTATATAAAACCATATCTTAATTTTATTTCTTAGTGCAATCATTTTTTTTACTTTCAATTTTATTAATCTCTTTGTTTTTCAGAATTTCCAATTTGGTATTTATTTAGTGAATAGTTAGTTAATTAGTTCCTTTTTCTAGCTGTTTAAAAATTGCATGTCCAATTCATTGATCTGTTCTTTCTCTATTTTATTAATGTAATTATTTAGAGATATAAAATTTCCCCTAGATATTTCGAATACATTCCATAAGTTTTGGTATGTTTTCTCATTATTGTCTTTGTTTTGATATCATTTTCTATTGTTTCTAATATTTAATGTTTGAACCAATCATTATTTAGAATGAGATTTAGTTTCCAAATATTTTAATTGATGTTTCTATGACTCCTTATTACATGCATTTTTATTGCATCATGATCTGAACAGGGTGAATTTAGTATTTCTGAATTTCTAGCCTGGATTATATGGTTTTATGCCCTAATCTGTGGTCAATTTTTGTGAAGGTGCCATGTACCACTGAGAAAAATGTATATTTCTTTCTTTCCACATCCAATTTACTCCAGAGGTCTTATCATATCTAACTTTCCTAAAATTCTGTACACCCAGAGGTCTATCATATTTTTTTTTCTAAAATTCTATTTACCTCCTTCACTTCCTTCTTGTTTATTTTGTGGTTAAATTTATACATTTGTACAAACAGAATACAAGTAAGTTACAAGCAGACAAAGAAACAGATCAGCAGATGGGCTTCCAACTGTCTGACCATCACATCCGCACCTAGTCAGTTACCAGAGAGGGAAGCACCAACACCTGGATTTTTCAAAGCCAGGGGGCTCAATGGCTTCCCAGAGTCTCCTCTGGCCAAATCACACAACTCTTCTCAAAGTGAACCCCAAAGCAAAACCTCACATCAGGGCATATATATAGCCTTTTCCTGGATCAGAGAATGTCACAGCCCTCTTGACCCACTGCCCAATCACAAATTAATAAGGCAGTGGACATTCCTGAAAAACAAGCCTCCCGCCAAAGACTCCATGTGACCACATTCACCCTATCAGGGGGCAGATAATATTTTCAAATCAGGGAAGATTCTCAGAGACACTTCAGCCTATCAAAGAGCTTAGTGGCAGGGAAGATCTTCAGATTCCCATAACAGGGGGTCAGGGGTCTGGTCACTGACTCTGTGCTATAGCCTCTGGAGCTGGCTTGCCTACTGTCCCATGGCAGCACAGCCTAGTCATGCCTCTTGTGTCCTGATTTCCAGAGCTAGTGACTTGCCTGCTGTACTTTAGCTGGAGGTCTCACATGTAACCTGCTTTTGCACTGGTCTGCTGAGCCAGGACAACAGGGTCTCAGTTGCTGACCTGTTCTAGAGCTCAGAGCTTCCCTTTGAATTCAATTCCCCTTTTACCCAATTGAAAGAGACCTTTCCTAAAGTCTTCTAAGATATCTTGGGCTGGAAAAGTGGTTCACTCTATCTTTTTGTAAATTCTATAAGTTCAGAATTATTTTAGAGGCTTCATTTGACATTGTTTCCAAGGGAAACAAGGGAGAACTCAGGTAACTTCCTGGCTTTAACCCACCATCTTTTCTCCCTCACTTTATACTTAAAGAAAGTGAAGTCTCTGGAGCTTGACTGACTTAGGATCACATGTCCCAATTGAGCATAGAACTCCAAATTCAGTTCTCACATTGCTGTGCTGTTGTTGTGTCATTTGTTTGGCTTTGGACAGCTAGGTGTTTCAGTAGACATAGTGCCAGATCTGGTGTCAGGAAGACTCATTTTTCTGGTATTAGACACTTACTAGCTGTGTGACCCTGGAAAAGTCACTTTTCCCTTTTTTCCTCAGTTTCCCCATCTGTAAAATGATCTAGAGAAGGAAACTATTCCAGTATTTTTTTCAAGAAAACCCTAAAAGATGTAAAAGAGCCAATTGTGACTGAAAACAGCTACACAAAACAAGACAAACAAAAGTCCTCAAGTTCAATGATCTTTTTTTTTTAAATTTTAATTTATTTTCTTGGTTACATCATTCATTTCCACAGGTTTTGAGTTACAAATTTTCTCCCCTTTTTGTCCCTACCCCCCAGCCCAGAACATTGATCACACTGTAAGACCCCTCCCACAATCTGT
>JAQQSW010023484.1:0-10265 GCA_028646575.1 Pseudocheirus occidentalis
AAGAGTCAGTGGTAGAGGCTGGCTACTCAATGTAGAGGACAGCAGGAAACATGCAAAGGTCTCAATTACCTGGAAAATTTTCTCTGGATGAAACGTGGAGTACGATTTGAGACTAGTTTGCATTCATATAAATGGATATAAAAATCTAAGATAACCTCTTTACATTTAAGATTTTTAAATTCTCCCCCCACTTGTGTAGTATAGAGGTGTTACAACTTGACCATTTCAAATTCAGCAATGTCATGGCTCTATTTCCATGTCAACTCATTCCCTACATAATTACTTGCCCTTCTTTAAGATGCATAGTTTATTACTTTTAGTTCTAATTACATTGAAATCTCATGTTCTTACCTCTTTGCAAACTCCATATGTAAAAAAGGGGAGGGGACCTGGAAATATTTGGCACAGAGTAGAAGGTCTGAATTTTTTTTTAACTGAAATGAGGGTCGTGTGATGACTTTTTTAGAGAAAGACAGATTTGTAGGAGAAATAATGGGTCAGCGACATAGGCAAACAAAAGTTCTCTCTTTGTATAGTTTAGAGAAAATTGTTAGTAATTGAATGCCAGCCTGTATTCCCTCTTCTTCAGCTTGAATAGTACCAGAACTAGAACTTGCAATGGTTGCCTTTTGTATATTTTAGTGTTTAAATATGTGCATTTTTAGTAGTATGAAAAATACACTAAGTACTTGGCAAGGCTTTAGAAAGCAAAATTGACTTCTCCTTGAATTTTATTTTGAAAATAATATTGTAATCATTGAGGACACAAGCACTGGTCTAATTAGAATCTTCCTCTGTGTTAACATGGTATGATACTGCATAATGTCCTGGCTTTCTTGCAAAAGGTTTCTGGCAGAAAGTCTCCAGAGAAAAAATGCTGGATGACAGTCTCTAAGATGAAACATGATGAGATTGACTAAGATAAAAATGGTCTTGACTACTTTGTTCTTGGCAAAGGCACCTTGGCATATAAAAATGCAAAACTTTTTCCCCTAAAATAATAAGTTCACTAAAAATAGATTTAACTCCAATACCATTCAATAAACATTAAGCACTTTCTACATATAAGATGCATGTTGTAAACACTCAAAATATAAAGATTGTTACTGTATGATATAGTTCCTGCTCTCAAGGAGATTATACCCTGATAGTGGAAGAAAAATATAGACACAACTAATTAGGATACAAGGGATCGTGATAGAACACAGGAGAATTCCAAGTCAAGTGGTATGGGAAATGTAAAGAGGACGAGATCCTTCTTGTGTAAGAGGGTCACAGAAGGCTTCATGAAGGAGATGGTATATAAGCTGAGTATTAGAAGAAAGGAAGGGAGTTCAAAACGAAAGGGAGAAAGGAATAAAACATGTATTAATTACCTACTACATGCCAGGCACTGTACTTCACAAATATTATCTCATTTTGAGCTCATAATAGGTGGAAATGGGCTAGTGGGTAAGCAAAGGAGTAGAGAAAGAAAAATGTAAGATGAGAATTTGTTAGTTTGAATTCAGCAACTGATAAGGTGTGGATGGGTAATGAGAGATAGTCAAAGGAGGCTCCACCATTTAGCACATAGGTGAAGGAAAGAACAGCAAAGAAGTTAGATGATGGAGTAGGATTTTGAGTGAAAATGTTACGTTCTTTTTCAGACATGTTATATATGAAGTATCAATGAGACATATATTTGATGAAGAAAATTATATCTCTTGAGAGACAATGGGGCTTCAGTAGACTTAGGAGACATCTGCAGGTGATCATGAACCCATGAAAGTGGATGAAAAAAGAATACTTTAAAAATAGACATTTTAAGATAGTCTTTTTTTAAAAATTACTTCAATCTATTTATTTATTTATTATTTGTTTGGAGAAGCAATGGGGGTTAAGTGCCACATGCCCAGGGTCGCACAGCTAATAGGTGTCTGAAATCATGTTTGAACTCAGGTCCATCCTGACTCCAGGGCAGGTGCTCTATCCACTGTGCCACCTAGCTTCACCCATATTTTTGTTGTTGGTAAAAACAACCAAAATTCTTGTTAATATCATACAAGTTTCTCTATCAGGTAAGTCACAGAGGTTCAGCTATTAAGAGGAACCAATTAAGGTGTAGGTAGCCAGTGTTAAGATCAACATCTCTAGCGCAACTTCTCAAAGTCTCATGGCCATAGTCACATGATCACAAATGAATCTGTAACCCAAAAAAGCTAGGGAGGGCTCCTTAGTTGAAGGAGAGCCAGGAAGTCAAAAGTGGGGAAAAACACAAAATATTCAAGCCCTTTTAAAAAAAATGGCAAATGAATCCTAATGTGTATTGATGACAGGAGTCCTTTGATGAAGAAATCCCTTCATTCACTAGTAGGGCAGAGAGCTCTCAGAAACTACTGTGCCCTGGGTACTTGGGGTGGGGAAACTGGAGACCCCTCCCCTGAAAAACTAGTGAGAGGAAACTTGGGGATTAGGGGAAAGGCCCTTAAATCAAGTGCTTCATGGTATTAGGAAATTAATCTCAGGTCTGGAGAAAGGGGTAAACAGCAAGTACACCAAAGGAAGGGTAGTAGAGGCCTCACACCCCAAAAAGCATTTCCATCCAGAGCCTGCAGTCTGGTGTTAGGGTATAAGGCCCCATCCCCAGAAATGCTTAGAAGGCAGCCCACTTGAAGGGGAAAGAAGAATTGTTAGTAGGACCTGGCCCCTGAGAGCTGTGGCAGGAGCTAGCAATACACTTGGATCAGGGAAGCCCCTGAGGAGTCTGTCTCAGTCCTCTGGAAGGAGAAATTTTGGCTTGTGTTTCCAGAAACACAGTGCTATGTTCTTTTAATTACTTTACTTTAATCCTTTTTTTAAGCTGGCTCTATTTTCAATAGCTCTTTTCCTCTCACCTCTGATACCCTCTTCTTGTTTGCTGCCTCTCTTCCTTTAGGATTTCATTTATTTGTCCTTTTTCTTTCTTGCTTTTTTCTGGTTATGTATTTCTTTCCCCCTTGTTTCCCCTCAGTTAGTCAAGCAGATGTTCCTCCTCTTCAGGTAATCCTATTTTTGTGCACCCTTACAAAAAAAGTTTTCCCTCAATCCATTATCCATCCTCTTTCTGTTTACTCTAGATCTTCATTCTCTCATTCATGACTCCTATTTTTCTGGTCTCTTTCTTTTCTTTAAGTAATCAAAGTTTCTAGATATCTATTCTAGACTTTTCTTCCACTTCCTTATAGGACTTGCTCCCTGGATTCCCCTTTTCCATTTTGCCTCATTTCTAAGACAATGCTAATTATTGAAGGAATCAGAGAGTATAATTCACCATGATCAGCCCCCCCATTCCTGACTATGCATCCTACCAGATATATACCATCCTTTATTGAACGGGGTTTTTTGTTCCTAGATTTTTCTGGAAATCACCTCTTTGTTTCTGTGTTCTCCCACTTCTCTAGATTCCTTTTGCCCACAGGGGTTTGAGCTCCCCCACTTCCAATGTAAGACAAGGAGTCTTTTCAAGCACCAAATCTCCCAGGCCTTATCCAGTACAAGGTCCTCATCTCACTTTACCAATCATCTCTCTTCATCCATAGGATAATATATTTGCAGAATTCCCACTCACAACCAAAGTAAGGTCTCCTTCCTCCCCTGCCCACAATTTTTAATCTTTCCCCTTTCCTCCTTATCCACTTCCTACTAGGTTCTCTCTTTATGAGACTTCAGAGGCCACCTTACCCTCATTACTAGCCCTCAATTTGACCTTGATCTACCATATACTCCTTTCTGTCCTCATCCCCTCTTCCCCAATTACATACATTCCCATGTTGCAATGTAGTCCCTTCTTCCCCCCAAAAACATTAATTCACCTATAGACAGACTTTTACTATGTTCTATCAATAATACCCCCATCTGCCACTTCACTGTTACTTCTACTAGATTTTCACCTTCACCCCTGTCTCTTTGTGTATATTTGAAAAGAAGTCTTGATTGGGGGAAAGGGTAGTTAGATGATAGGGGGAAAGGAAAGTGTTGTTAGAAGCACACACTTTTGAAAAGGGACAGAGTCAAAGTAGAAAATAGAATAAGTGGTGGGGCGAGATAGAATGGAGGGAAATATACTTAGTCTTTCACAATATAACTACTATGGAAATGTTTTAGGTAACTACACATGTACAACCTATATTGAATTGCTTATTTTCCCAGTGGGCGTCGGTGAAGAGGGAAGAAGGGAAGGAATCTAGAAATCAAAGTTTTTAAAAATAAATGTTTATTTTTTTACATGCAACTGGGAAATAAGATATATAGGCACTGGGGTATGGAAATCCATCTTGCCCTGGTAGAAAGTTAGAGTGGGGAAGGGGGATAATATAAGATGGAGCAGATTGGGGAAAGGGGTATTCAGTAGGCTCACTATCTTGGAAAGATGGGGAGAAAATTTGTAACTCAAAATCTCATGGAAATGAATGTTGAAAACTAAAAATAAATTAAAAAGAAAAGAAAACAAGTTTCTTACTATTCTCTCTATTATCAATGTGTTGTTGTTGTCCTTGCCTGCTGAATTTATTCACCCTTCCTACATTTCACATGTTTGGGATGTTCAAGTTTACCTTTTGACTGAACTTAGTTATACAGTATAAAGAAGAAATAAGAATGTAACAGGATGTTAAGAATGGGGAATCTTCACTTCAAGTCATCTTGCACATTAAGTTTAGAGATTCTGAGTAGTTCGTATCTATTATTTCCTTCGTTATGGTGTTAAGATTTTTTGTGTTTTTCTGAGAGACCTATGATCCTTAGGGCGTCTCTGTGCATCCTAGCTTTGAGGTCAATATACTTTGCTTGCATGGTAAGAATTTTTTATGTTAATTTTTTTTGCTTCTTTTATTCTAGGCTATGTTCAGTTCCTTTTATTTGCATTCCCAATCTATTGTTCTTTCTTTTATTTCTTTTGTAAGGGTTGCCATTGCAGATTCTAGTTGTCGTTGTTGTTTTCTATTATACCCATTATTTTTGCTGTACAGGACAGAAACTCTGCTTTCATAATTCTCATTTCTCTTTTAAACCAACCAGGAACAGCATGTTGTAAGTTCATTTTGTCCTCAGATTTTACAAGTTCTTCCATTTCATCAAGTATTATATAATTTTCCTTTGTTTTGGTGTATTTATTCACAGATGCCTCCACCATTTACTAGTTCTAGAAGCCATATTTTCTTTTGTTGTCACTGCTTTCCCTGCCGATTTATCTGTTTATATTTAAGTATTTTAAGTTTTCTTCTTGTTGTTGTTTATTTCAGTCTCCTCCTTACCCTTAGTTTCCTTATAACTCTCATTCTGACTCCCTCCCCTCTAATTGTGCTTTCCTTGGGGGCAAGATTTCAAAGAGTCTTAACCTTCTCCAACCCTGGCAGAAATGGCACTAACTAAATGTTTTGCCTTTTCCCTCATGGTAATTTGGGGCATGCTGTGCAGCCTCCCTTAGGCAGAGTATCCTTTCATGATGACCTGTCCACTCCATCTGGTCCTCATTTCTCTGACCTTGACCTGGCAGAGCAAAGGAGCAAAGCAGAACAAAGGCAGAGCCAACCTGCTTCCATGGCAATGGCAGAGCCTGTTTTCCCCAGTGTGAGCACTTCAGAGCTTTGTATTGCTGGAATTTTTGAGCTGCAGCCCCCAACTGGCTTTTGCTCTTGAAGAGCTGTAACCAAGATGGCCATTGAGGCCCAAGCAAACTTCCACAGCCTAGATCCAGGATCTCCATAGCACCAGCAAGTAGGAGGAGTATATAGGTATGGATTTTGTTTTAAACTTGTGTCATGTCTCTGGTCCTGCTAATCTAGCTCCACTGGCCGTGGTGTGGAGAGTGGAGGGGTGCTGTGTGTTCAGTGAGCATCAGCTAGTGAGCATGAAATCACATTTTTTAAACCTTCTTTTGAATTTTGGGTGTCTGAAACCATGAAGACAGCTAATATTACTTCATCTTTGGCATATAATTTCTTTTTTGGAGAGATTTGTGAGGTCATAGAGATCAGAGAAAATACCTAGTCATCCTCCTTGTTGCACACAAGACCTAGAAGTTCTGGCAATTTGAATTTTTTTAAGTGTTTCTTTTTACTTTAATATAAGGTACCACACTGGAAAGCAGACACAGTACTTAACATAGGAAGGTATTTTATTCAAGGATAATAATAAGAATAATATCTAACATGTGTATGGTTTCTTAAGGTTTGAAAAGCACTTGATATATATAGTTTCATTTGGTCTTCACAACAATTATGTAGCATAAATTCTATTATTTATCCCCATTTTAGATTTGAGGAAACTGAGGCAAACAGTGGTTATGTAACTTGCTTAATCATACTTAGAGTGTCTGATGCCAGTTTTTAACATAGGCCTTCCTGACTCTAAGAAACAATGCTGTAGCCCCTCTGCAACTTAGCTGTTTTAACATAGCACCTGGCTGCCTCAGCAACTCTGTGAAGTAGGTGATACTAATATTTCCATTTTACAGATGAGGAAATGAAAACAGGAAAAGGCTAATTGACTTTCTCAGAGTCATGCAGTTGTTAAGATTCTGAGACATGATTCAACTTCAGGTCTTTCTGACTTCCAAGTTGAGGGTTCTCTTTTACACCAAGCTGTCTCTAATAGCAAAATGTGTTTTTCTAGAGATAGCCATCCTACATCGTGATGGAGAGCTTTGAAATGAATAAAAATTTTCTTGTAAACATCAAGTTCAGATCGTTTAAACATGATTTTGTAAGGAGTACTTTGGGAGAAAACCTCTTGAGAAGAAATCTCACAGGAGTCACATGGAATTTCCATGCAAATTTCAACAATGGAATCTCTATGGGTGTCTAATGGTATTCATGTGAATAAAGGCATTATATCACCATTTATACCAAATTACAGAAAGGTGCATTATTATAAAGTAAAAATGAGCCAAATAAATTATTTACCCTGCACAAAGTCACTCCGTGCTAACACATAAAGGTCTAGCTTGTGTTAATTACATAATTCTTCCCAAGCTGATTTCCTTTTATGTTAAAATGAGTAGCAGTACTAACTTGCAGATTTTTGGTAAATGTGGACCTCATATTTTTAAACAATATTTAAAAAACAATTGCAACCTGGACTTAAAAACCCAACCCATTCAAATACTTGGACAACAGTGCCTGAGTTAAGACTGCAAAGTTGTGATTTTACTTTTCATATACTCATGAGGGGCAGTGTGGTATAGTGTAGAGCTGGACTCAGAGTTAGAAAGTTCTCTCTTCACATTTTCCCTCTGATGCATACTGGCTCTAACTTCTGGAATAAATCACTTTACTCTCAGTTCCTTAGGAAAGTCTTTAGGATTACAGAACAAGTATAAGTTTGTGTTGATTGAAAGTTTCCTCACTAGGAATTCCCTGTACTAATGAAATCAGAAGGCAATAAAAAAATGTTTATTTTCAAAATGGTTCCCAGAGTGCATGCCCTTTGGAATGAATGAATAACACACACATTGAGTATTATGTATTGTAGCTACGCTTTCATAAGTGTCTATTAATGCTATAGGAGTAGCACAGAGCTGGGAGATTGTCTTAAGAATAAGCTACCCAGAGTCATAGCTTTTATTGACTTCCTTAATTTCTTATTAATGGCAAATACTTGATCCTAAATCATTCCCTAATCATCTCTTGTTTAATCAGTGTGATATTCTGAAAGCACTCTCAGTTCTCTTCTTTAGGAAAGACTTGTAAGCTTGAGCTCTGTAGCCCAGAGGACAATGTTGGCCATTTGCCTGGAAACCAGAAGCCACCTGTAATTTACATGGAAATGTACTTTGAAAAAATCTAAAATAAACATACTACCATAATATTTACTTGTCCTCTTTTCTTTCTTGCTAGATGAATAGAAGTTAATGTTCTAGTTGCATTTACCAACAATGAAACCCTATGGTTGAACAGCTATCTCCTCACTCTGTACTAAAGGCAAAATAATTACAGATGGTGTCTTTATATACCAGAAGGATAATGTGACTAGAAATAAATAATTGAAATAAATGGATTCGCCCAACGTAAACTGTATAGCATTTCACACATAAAACAGTTAAAGGCTTTATTGTTGAAATCTTTCTGTGTCCTATCTAAAGCCTCCATAGATGACTTCAGGTTGATAGTTTTTCTTGACTATATACAACTTATTTCACACGTAAAGAAGGAATCTTTCCATGATTGCAAGGCTTTTTCTTATTGACTGACTACATACCTTTCTGAGAGACATTGAATAATTAAGAGTCAACACATTGGCATAGTGAATGGCACACAGTAATTTGGCACTCGGCATTAATAAATGATGCTGACTTGATTGGATAATTACAATTGATCACCTTATCTACTAATTCTTAATTTTCCCAAGCACACATATGTCTTTACAGTAATCCATAGTTGCTTTATGGTACAATGTAAGGTAGATACTAACAGATTTTTCTTGGTCCAGAGATCAGAATTTGCAAACTCCAATGAGTTAAAGTCTTCTAATTTACCTTTTATTTGGCACTATGTATCTGAATTTATGCTACAAAGTTGTTTGATTAAATATTTACCAGGCCACCTATTTGGTGGTCATTTTAATCAGCACTCACTTAAAATCAGTTCCAGAAAAGGTAAGTTACTTATTGGCCAACACAAACGTGTGCATTTTTCATGTACAGTTTTATTCTGTTTCAAAAAAATGAGTACTTCAGTGATTTTAGACACTAGAATTGTATTAACAAGTTGATACATTGATTTGAAAATTCTTTTTCTGAAGTTGCCACCAAAGTGTTTCATGTTTTAGAATGGGAAGCTCAATTTAATACCTTAAAAATCTTATGCTGCCACTTATTTTAATTGAAAATTATCACCCAATCTTTCTTCTTTGCACTCTAAGACTTGAAATGGCCCAAAGTAATATAATTCTATCTTAGCTATGCTGTAGACTGTGGTTCTAGAACAAATAACCATAAAACTGAATGTGGATGATATTGTGGAGAATATACATATATACTATAGAAAAACAGCTAGGTGGTTCCTTGGATAATAGAGAGCTAGACCTGGAGTCAAGGAGATCTGAGTTCAAATCTGAATTCTAGCATGTACTAACTGTGTGACCCTTGGCAAGTCATTTAAGCTCTGTTTGCCTTAATCCACTGAAGAAGGAAATGGCAAACTACTCTGGTATCCTTGCCAGGCAAACCCAATGGACAGTATTAAGGTGCTACGGTCCAGTGTCATGAAGAGTTAGATACAACTGAATGAATGAACAACAACTGTAAAAGCACAGTGCAATTTCCATTTAACATCAGATTAAATTTTGGTACTTTTATACTCTACATACTGAAGAGAAAGAGACATTTTCTTAAAAGTAAAATTACAACTTAAATCAATATTCTAGAGGATCTGTTATGTCATCAGTGTGGACATTCTCTCCAATCAATCAATCACCTTTTTTTTTATTCAGTATCCTAGGCACAATGCTAAGCAACAGTAGATTACAGCTGTTCTGTAGCTTAAAAGACAGATTTCATGACTTTTCTCAACATGACATAACAAGACTTGTCGACTTAACCAACGCAACTCAACAACCGAGAGACTAATAAATGACTCCCAATCAAGGTCATAGCCAGTATGTGCTAGAGGCAGGACTTGAATCTAGTCCTTCTTGATATGGATTTCAACTTTCTATTTCCTATGACTTTTTGCCTTTCATATTTAAATTAAAGCAAATTATTATTTTCAGGATTTTCCATTCCCCTCCCACATTAAAATGACATTTAATGAATCTCAGGTTTATATTAAGTGGGAATGTTAACAATTATTCATTGATTAACAATTATAATTTCAGAAAGGGATTTCAGAGGTCATACAGGTATTTTGAGAGCCTTTCCATGACTAGACAATTTCTCTCTAATTGTTGACTTTCAAATTTTATTTAACCATATTGTACCTTCTCTTATGAGACATATAGCAAATGTTAGTATTTCTATTTGTTTGTTGCATACACTGTGATTTTATTACCCCTCCTCTGCTGGTTGAATATAATGAGATCAGCATGAGCATTCTAGGGTTTAATTAACATTATTTCCACTACTAATAGCTTAACAATAAATATTGAATTATTTGGGAGCAAGTTTAATATGGCTCACCACTGATAATCTGTAATTTTATAGTTATTATGATAGGTGCAATAAAATATACTTTAATTGTTTCCACATAGTTGACTTAGTATAAAATATTTTAAAATGCCAGCTACACCTCCTAATCTGCCCCCAAACA
>JAQQSW010023485.1:0-10264 GCA_028646575.1 Pseudocheirus occidentalis
TATTCTTTAAAGTGTTGTTTTCTTCAGTCAGGTTGTTGACTCTCTTTTCATGGTTTTCTCGCATCATTCTCATTTCTCTTCCCAATTTTCCCTCCACTTCTCTTATTTGGTTTTCAAAGTCCTTTTTCAGTTGATGTATAGCTTCTAGGCATTCTTCCATGGTCTTGGAAACATTTGGTGTGGGAGTTCTGAGTTCTGGGCTGTCTTCCTCCAGTTCCATGCTTTGACCCTTTTTGTCCACAAAAAGGATTCTAGAGTTTTATTGCTGTTCTTATTTTGTTTCCTTTCCCTCATGTTGGCCAGTCAATTAATTGGTTGGTTTTTTTTTAGCTCTGTGAAACTCTGCTTCCAGGGAGGGGGAAGCTCTGTTCCAAATCTCTGGGGTTTTCCCAGCTGCTGGAGCTATTAGGGGTGTGTTGCAAGTCTACCAGCTTTGGCTTGCTGAAAGTGCACCCCAGGACTACCACCCAAGACCATGATCTGGATCCAGGCCACTCAATACAAGAGCACTTGGCCCTGATCAATCAATTCAGCCCCCCTGCGGAGTCCGCAAGCCAGGGGCTCTGAAGCAGCTCAGTGGGGGCCTTTGCCAGTTCCAGCAGTTTCCTTCCCCCACTGCTTCCTTGCTCAGGGGGCAGATTGGTCGAACTGCTTTACCTCCCCCACATTAATTTTCAGAGTTTCACTTTCTCTAACTGTCTATGACCGGGATTTTAAGATCCCCTCAGGAAGGTGCTTTAGATCTCCTCTGAAGTAGACTCAAGCTTTGGCTTGGGAGGCTCACTCCTCCTGGCTGCCCTGGTGTCTGGCCTGGCCGAGGCTGCGATTTTGAGCTGGGCTGGTCTCTGGTCTGGTGTGAGCTGCCCCTCTCCTGTCCCAGTTCCTCACGCCTTGGCAGACGTGGAGGTGCTGGAGGCTGTAGATCCTGTCCTCTGCAGACTGGCTGCAGCAGGACTCGGCTCAGCTCAGCTCAGCTCTTTCCAACTTCCCTGGGCCTGGCTACGGTCTTGGCTTCAGGCTGGGCCAGCCTCTGCTCCCGCCACCACGCTGAGTCCCTGCTGCTGAGCTGCCTTCAGTGAGAGATGTGTTTTCTCTATTTTTGTGTGAGTCTGAGAGTCCTAGACTTTGTCTGGGCTCATAATTTTTTGGGTGTTTAGAGTGGCGGTGTGGGAGCTGTGGGACCTTGCTGCTTCTACGCCACCATCTTGGCTCCACACCCCCCCCCCCAGGAGTTTATTCATTCTCTTAAGCCTTAGAGTCTAAGAAGATAATAAACCCTTAGGTTAGTACTGTAACACCTGTAAATGTTCTTAGGTTTAAAAGTAAGAACAAATGGAAAGGGGACTGTATAGACTAATATTTATGGGCAATTTTGAGTTCATTGTGTAGTTTTTGCATTCTTTGGGGAAGCAAAATGAAGATTGTCTTGTCTCTGATACACGTTGCTATCTTGAGTGCTTTTGTGGGAACTGAGAACTCCTACTAAAATGAATGGAGACCTTAATATGAATTATATTCTAAGATCTCCACAGGAATCTCTGGACAGGGGCAAAATGAGCCAAAGAATGCTTTTTATTTTTTGGGGGTAGTGGCAGTTCCCTCTGTCAAATTCAAACCCTGGACATGGAATCTCAGTCTAGAGTACTGAACCACTGATATTTTCATCACTTTTTTTTTTGCTTTTTGGAGGGCAGTTGGGGTTAAATGACTTGCCCAAAGTCACATGGCTAGTAAGTGTGTCAAGTGTCTGAGGCTGGATTTGAACTCAGGTCCTCCTGACTCCAGGCCAGTGCTCTATTCACTGGACCACCTAGCCGCCCCTATTTTCATCACTTTTTAAAAAAATAATAAGGTGTATAATTTTCTCCAATAATTCATGTTTTCCCTTCTTTCAGTTATCTTGAATCACTCAAAATTATGTCCAGTCCAGTATAGACTTCTTCTACTTATACTTGGTCTAATTCGGCTGCTCTTCCCATTTCTCTTTTCTTTGGTGACATTGTCTCATGTAGCATGCAAGGAATTGTGATGTGAGAATTCTAGAGCGGTGACTTTACTGTCATTATGGGGGGAAAGAGTTGGACAGGTTTTTGTTTCTTTTCAGACCTCAACTCGCTTAGCCAGTTAAGTGACAGATGTAAGAACCATGAGTCCAATGCAGTCCCATGTTCCTGACTGAATCCAGGGCTCCTTCCATACTGCCATCTTGTGTCTAATTGTGAAGATCTTTTAATCTGTTCTCTTGCATTACAGTCAAGAGGTCTCCTTTTCTTTTCTCAGCCCTCTACTCTTCTACCCTGTTCCTCCTACTCCCAAATCCACTTGAGGGAAAGGCGCCTTCTTCTTCTCCAGTCATAAGCACCCTCACAAACTCTGTCTTTTCCATTCCAACACACCTACCTGTGTGATTCCTTCTGCCAGTTGCCAACTACTGGTCTGCCTTCTGGGGCCTGGATTTCCACAGATGGCAAACAAATTTAGGGCCCATTACTTAAGTATCAGAGAGCTGGTATTACAGAACTATTCTCACTTCTGCTAATGACTATTTTATCGGGAAGTTACATTCCTGTTACCTTCTCAGATAGCCTCTTTTCTCCCATGGTTGGTGTTTTTCAAATTAATACTTGCTGCAAAGGGTGGATTAAGAAACAGGTGGAACCTTGCAGCAAAAGAGTCACATAGATTCCCCACCTCTGATTTATTTATTTATTTAGCCATTATTTACAATGCAATTTGTAATCCAAAATAGGAGTTTGAGGCCCCTCAAACCTCAGACCCCTAAGTCATTGACACTTTTTGAATATCCTTCTGTTGATTTGGTTCTTCTAGCTACTGTAGTGTTTTTAAGATATTCACCATGATAGACAGTAAAATTAGCATTAGTAAAGGTCATATCTTAATTTATCTTCACATTTCCCTAGTGCTGACCAACATTATTCTGATATGGTAAGCCTTTAATCAATGGGAGAGGGGCAGAGCTAGGAAAAGAAAGGAAGGGAAGGAGGGAGGAAGAAAGGAAGGAAGAAAAGAGGGAGAGAGGGAAGGAAGAAGGATGATGCAATTTTAAAAAGTGATAGACTTAGACTCTGGGGATGGATAACTTGAAAAACTGTGAGCACGAGAAAAGAAAGTGTTTGGAATGAAAAATACCCTTCATCCTTAATTTAGTGAAAACACAAACACAGAGATCTCTTAGGATAAGAACAGGAGTTTATTCTCTTTCCCTGGAGAAGAGGGAGGTCTTCCTCATGACTCATCATGGAGAAGAGGCATGTTACAAAAGAGTGAAAGAATTTATATTATAATTCTGTCAAGCCCCCTTCCTGACTATCTCCTCTCTCATTTGTTGAGAGGCAAACTTCCCCAAATGGGAGAGCAAGAAAAGAGGGGAGAAGAATCCCACCAAGGCGGGGAAACAGACAAAGGAAGAAGAAAGTGATTGACAGCGGCAATGGAGGAGGGGGGGAAAGGGAAAGTTAACAACAGTAAATTGAGAAGTTTTCACTCATCCCATACAAAATCATTCAGGACCTATAATGGTCATTAATAAAGTCTCTAGATATCTAGATAAAGCCCCTGGCTGGAGCTACAAGATTGGACATACCCTTCTTGTCAATGTAGTAGACTAGCTGTAGTGAGGTGGAAGGGAGGGAGGGAGGAAAAGTGTGTGCATGCTTGCATGCGCGTGCACACAGACACACACACAGATACACATGCAGACACAGAGACTTAGAGAGACACAGAGAAAGAGACAGAGACAGACAGATACAGAGAGGAAGAAAGATAAAAGAGACAGAGACAGAGAGTGAACAATTTGGGACCTCATGAAAGCTCTGGAAATGTGTTTCTGAATTGTGAATGAGTGGGTACTACTGATTTAGTACAATTTCTGAGCAATATGAGGGCACATTTTAGACTTTCAGGTATGAATCCGCAGAGGAGTTCAAATTGCTACCTACCCTGGGTGAATCCTTTTAAGGAGTGTAGGATGATTGAGAAATAAGGCATTAATATTAGTCCTGATGAAAATCCACCTGGAGTAGTTCTAGCGGTTGAGGAATATGATGACAAAAACTCTAGAAGATCTAGACATTTGACTGGATTGCTCTGAGCCACAAGTATTTCCCCACCCTCCCACTCTCCTATGTAAAGGAGAGTACATAGTGAGGTTAAGTGACCCCAAAGCTTGAAGAATGATGGATCTGGATGATAGTGGGTGGACCTGTCTCAGGTACCCACAGGTGCCCATATTCAGTCCTTGGATTGATGTTGACAATGAAGGGAGCACAAGACATTCATCCCTGTGCAAATGGCTGGAAATTAAGCATTTATTGACATAAGTCCAAATATTATACTGCCAGGCAACCAGTGACTTATGACAAAGTATCTAGAACTGTGCATGTGGTTTCCAGTTGCTCTTTTCTTAGTTTCCATAAAATGCCCATGAGGTATATTTCATAATCCATTTGTAAATACCTGCTATCACCTGAGTAACTCTGGAGAACAATGGAAAATTCACATTGTACACTGCTTCCAAAAGAATTATAATTAGCTGGAATCTACAGTTGTTATCATATAGAACTTGCTTTTTCAAGAATATATAAACATTTAAACATCTGTGTTAATCTCGGTGCATGACTAAAGGCCAGTATTTTCTCCAGGACAGTTCCCTCCACCCCCCAGTCATTGATTTTCTAACTTCGTGAAGTATAAGAGGGGGACAGAGAGTGCTACAGAGGCTTGGAGCAAAAGGAAGATAAGGAGACACAAGGAATTATGGTGGAGATTCCCTTGGAATGACTACCCAGCAGGGGGTACTCCAAATTCCCTCCTTCCACATTCTTTTTAAGGCTAAACAGTTAATGGGAAGAGACTAGCACATCTAGGATTGTCTTATGAATGGTAGGGAACAAAGCTGTGTTCAGAGTGTGAGATAATCGATTGAATTGAATTGAATGAATAAAAATATAAAAAGTAGGAAGTGAAATTAGAATCTGTCACAAAAATACATACTTAGGAAGGTTTAGCTTGCCATCCTCCCCACCCCCCTAAAAAACAAACAATGCAAGGAAACATGGAACCCACAACAAAGCAATACAGCAAAGCATCTTTATTGAGGAGAGACAAGCACAAAACAAAAGGATAATATGGGAAGAGGGACATAGGGAAGAGGGATGGAGTTGGGACTCAATAGGGTTCCTAAAGAATGGAGGAATCCCCAAGCAAAATCTTGTGAGATTCTTTTCTGAGTTGCCCAGGCATTGTTGGAAGGGAGTGAGGAGTCAGGTCCTGAACACTTGTACTGATTCATGCTAGTGGTTGGGGTGGGGGTTGGGGACAGGCGGGAAGAGACAGGAACTGGAAGCATTTGACATTCAAACTCCCCACCAGCCATGAATGGGGATTTTGGTCATTCCTGGTGGGCTTACCTTGATGAGGTGACTTAGTTTCCTAGTCCAGGTTTTTCGAGCTTTCCTAGGGATTGTTCATTTAGTGGGTTGGGAGGCTACTGGGGTCATTACAAGGATAAAGTGGGAAGGATTTGTTCAGGCTTGAGACTGGCAGACGAGAAGAAATGGCAGTGTCTGGGGCAGCTAGGTGGCGCAGTGAATAGAGCACCGGTCCTGGAGTCAGAAGTACTTGAGTTCAAATCCGGCCTCAGACACAACACACACACACATACACACACATACACACACACACACACACACACACACACAAAACTAGCCGTGTGACCTTGGGTGAGTCACTTAACCCCAACTGCCCTCCCAAAAAAGCAAAAATAAAAAAAGAAATGGCAGTGTCAGTGGCCTCCTTCCTTCATGTCTTGGTTGTGGTGTTCTTGTGGTGGGACGTTCACGAGTCTTTGTATTGTTCTGGGTCATGGTTAGTGCCATTCCAAAGTCCAAACACAGAATCTACTGAGACTGGAGGAGCTGGCAGTAATGAAAGCTGTGATCAGATTCAGCCTAGAACCTCCTTCATAAATTGTCACTGCCAACCTTATGCCCAATTTTCTGTTTCTTGAAATGATTTTTCAGCCATGGCACCATGGATTTTTCATGATTTCCTCTTCCCCTGGAATGCCAAACAATCTTGTAGATTTGGTGCAGAGACTGGGGGAAGCAATTCAGTCAGTTGTAGTTCAAGCCCCATATTTTATACAAAGATTTTTTGGATCTTCACCCTCTAAATACTAGTATTTACTACGTACATGCTTATTTAGATCCATGCTGTCTCTTCTCCCCTACCCTCAAAAAACCCTTTACCTTAGAGCATAAATTCCTTAAGGGCAGAGTGTGTTTCATTTTTGTTTGTTTTATCCCCAGGACTTAGTGCTGGGTCTGGCACAGAGTAAACACTTTATTATTACTTGTTGATTGATTGATTACAAGTACTGACTGTAAATCATTGATTAACAGTAATTCCCTGTGCCCATGAAGCTGACAGTGCCTCCAATAGTCCCTAGAGGGCCCAGCTCTCTGGAGCGTTTGATTACATACAACAGAGCCTGAGGTCTTGTTGATGACATCAGAATGAAGTTTCTGCTTGTCTTTAAGATTCAGCTTGGGACATTTGAGAATAATCAGACACTAGTAGCCTTTGTTATTGGGAGGTTAGAAGGGTTGCATTTGATGGGTTGTGCCATTGACAGAAAGGAAGCCCTTTGCTGAGAATGAACAACCTTGTGACCTGGAGTTGGGCCTGTCCTTGGGTCCCCCCCCCCCCGCAGGTTACAGGGAGGGGAGTAAAACTATTGCTGAAATGCATCAGGGAGTTCTAAAAGCTGGGAGCTGTGTTGGTCTAGGAGGACATGATAGTCATATAAAGTTTAAGAAAAGATTAAGTGAAGACTCCAAGACCTCTTTCCTCACAAAAAACTGCTGTGCCAGATACACATTCTTCCAGCTCAGCAACAAGCTAAAACATGAGAAAAGGGTTCTGGTTAGAGTACTGTGGACCGAGGGAAGAGCTTCTGGAGCCTGAGAAAAGTAGGGGTCCAGTGACAGTGACAAGTTTTGGTGTATTGAGGGATGAAAACGGCCAAGTGGACAACTGGCTAAAGCTCTCCCTTGGATAAAGCTAGTCCTCTAAGAGATGAACAGAAAGAAGACACACATCAAGAAGTTTCAAAGACTGCAGGCCAGAAGCACTAGTTAAAAAAGTAAAATAAAATAAAATAAACAAGAGCACATTTTCATATGCAAACCAATGAGGGGGTAGAGATGGAGAAGAGAGCTCCAAGCCATCTCCCTGATGTTACAAGAAAGGAAGGGCCAGTTACACATATTAATTTATCTCTTTCCTCCCTCCTCCTCTGGGCCACACAGAAAAGGATAGCTGCTCCAATTCAATAGTTAAATTCAACATATTTATTAACCACTGATTATATAAAGTACTGTGTAAGGTACTAGGGATACAAAGACAAACTCAAACTGAATGAATCCCTGCCCTCAAGAGGCTTCTGCTCTAGGGGAGAGGTAAGGAAGGTAGGGGATGAGCATTTCTGTGCACGTTGCAATATAGGAGAGGATTGTACTTGAAACTGTGAGTCTCTTTTATATAGAGTTTGCTTTTTAAACAGCATACAATAAATTCCTTGTTCAACTTTCAAAACTGGCCTCCGTGTCTGTAATTCTTCCTGGCCTTCCTTCAGTTCTATTATTTTGATGGGATAACCTATCCTTGGTTGTCCTCTCTCTAGCCTTCCTGACAATGAGGGGAGGTTTTAAAAGTTAGACTGAAGATCTGCTATTTTATCTTAGAGACAATAGGGAGTCCCTATGCTCCCTGAGGAGAAGGAAGGGAATATTGAGAGTTTCTTAAGAAAAATGGAATTCTGTAAGGACAGTGGAAGGGAATACAGACATTACAAAATGCCATGATCTTTTGATTTCCCTTGCTTGTGTCCACCTTACAGGGGTTGCCATAAGCACCTGCAGTGAGTGGTGGCTGACCGCATTGGCACTTCTGCCAGGGTATTTACAGGAACTGCATAATGAGAAAAGGGCTGGGGCATCTGAGATCCAACCAGCCCCTGTAGTAGGGAGTGGAGTTTGTGACGAGAGTGAGTACAGTGAACAGACTAGTTGAGGCTGGAAGGAGTGGTGATGTTGTGGTAGAAACGGTGTCTGTTCCTAGGTCCCCCCTTTTTGAGTCATCTCTGTGGTGCCTTGATGTGTTCATGGCATCTGTGTTGGTCAGGGGTCATGTTTCTTGCTGTTTCAGAACCCATATATAGGGAGCACCAGGAAGAATAATAGGTAATGAAAGACATGGACAGAGCCTGCCTAAATTGTACCCTTTGAGCTTGTTCTTTGGTTCCTGTCCTTAGTGAAGATGTGAAGGACCTGTCATGTAAAAATACCGCAAAGAGGATTAAAATCTAAGCTAGTTGTTGTTTAGGTGAGTTGTTTTCAATCGTGTTGGGCTCTTTGTGATTCAGTTTGGGGTTTCCTTGGCAAAGAAACTGGAGTGTTGGGGCGGCTAGGTGGCACAGTGAATAGAGCACCGGCCCTGGAGTCAGGAGTACCTGAGTTCAAATCCGGCCTCAGACACTTAACACAAAAAACTAGCCATGTGACCTTGGGCAAGTCACTTAACCCCAACTGCCCTCCAAAAATCAAAAAATAAAAAATAAAAAAAAGAAACTGGAGTGGTTGGCCATTTCCTTCTCTCTCATTTTGTGGATGAGAAAATTGAGGCAAACAGGTTTAAGTGACTTGCCCAGGGTCACCCGGCTACTGAGTATCTAAGGCTGGATTTGAACTCAGATCTTCCTGACTCCAGGCCTGTCACTCTATCCACTGTGCTGCCTAACTACCAAAAATCCAAACTAAGAGCACCTGGAAACCTAATGTGTCTTTCTTCATCAGAATTTCAATTTCAAATATCATGTGAGAACCAGTTTTAAAAGAGAGTAGAGGGAAGACAGACAGAGAAAAGAGACAGAGAGAGTGAGAGAGAGAGAGAGAGAGAGAGAGAAAGAGAGAGAGAAAGAGAGAGAGAGAGAGAGAGAGAGAGAGAGAGAAAGAGAGAGAGAAAGAGAGAGAGAAAGAGAGAGAGAGAGAGAGAGAGGAGGCAAAGATTGAGCAGGACAGGGGCAATGCTGACCTTTTTGCTTCTAGTAGACCACATGTACATGACTCTGCCCTGAGGAGGTTGGTGGTTTGAGATGTCAAGGCAATTTTTAACCAATTAACAAGAAAAGCTGATGATAGTAGATTTTTTTCATCAGCTACAAATCATTTCAGTGTCATTTTGAGTCACTTCTTTGGGGAGGGAGTGGAGGAGGAGGAGGAGGAATAGTAGCAAGGTGGCCTTCCCTATTCCTCACCCTGGCCACTATGTGGTCATGAGCACATGTCAGCTAATATACACATTCTGTCCAGGTAAGCTTGAATCTAGGCTTTGACTGCCTCTTTTGTGTTTGTTTTAGTCTGATCTAAGGTGAACAGATATCTGTCTTGAGGTGCATGTATTCAAGTTTGGAAGTGACCTTGTGAGTTTTGACTGATACCGAAGTCCCGGGTACTTCTAGTTGAAACTTGTTGGCAGCCTGAGAGAGGAAGAAGGGAGTCCCTGAAAAAAAACTCCAGGGCTGTTGGAGAATACCACCACCAACAAAAAGATTGACTCAAACCTGACCCATTTTTCCTACAGACATGCTGGAACTTTTTTGTATAGCAGTAGCCCCCAAAACTGTGTTGTGGTTTGTGTTCTAAGTATCAGCCTCTCAAAAGAGTATAGCAGTAGTTATAAGCTGAGTTATTGATGACTGTTTTAAGTTATCCTGTCAATGTGTGCTATGAGTTATTTAGCTTTTCTTGTGTGTGTAGGGATGATATTTCTGTCCCATATTTGATTCCTGTCCTATATCAAATATTGTTCTGCATTGGGGAGACCTAGCTATTAACTGCAGTGTAAGCTTTAAATAATTGGTCCCCAAGGTCCTGAGGTAGAGGATGTAATGGGTTTAAGAGGATGAGGAAGGAAAGAAGTATAATCCCTCTTTGGGGAGGTCAGAATCCCAGTGGACTGAACCTAGTCCACATCACATACCCGAGACTAGAGTAGAGGGACCCCTAACTGGAGAAGAGAGTGGATTGATTATTATCATGCCCTCTTTCCACCCATCTGACTTTCCTGACCCAAGAGCAGCAGCTTCTTATTTTTAGAAAGAGAAACAGAGAATCAGAGATAAGGCTAGAAAGAGAAATTGACAAAGGAAGAGGGAGAGAGAGAGAGAGAGAGAGAGAGAGAG
>JAQQSW010023486.1:0-10264 GCA_028646575.1 Pseudocheirus occidentalis
AACTGGGCATCATGCCACACAGGAGAGTAGGGGGCACGGGGATGAGAGGGGGGATGACGGAGGGGAGGGCAGGGTCTGTGGGAGGGGTGCTGGAAGCACACACTTCAGGAAAGGGACAGGGACAGGGTAGAGAACAGAACAAGGGGGGGAGGGATAGGAAGGTGGGACATATGATCACTCTCACAATATGTCCACTATGAAGATGTCCTGTATAATCACACATCCATAGCCTGTGTGTCCTTCCAGCAGGCGCTGGCGACAAGGAAGGAATCAAAAGAATCTAGACTTTAAAGCTCTGCAATACCTGCAACTAGGAATTAAGATATACAGGGGATGGGGTAGGTAGACCCTCCCTGACCTACCAGAAAATTAGTGAGCAGACCAGGGAAGGGTCTCTACAGTGGGGTCACTGTTTTGGGGTTGGGGTCGGGGAAATACGGGGAGAAAATTTGTAATTCAAAAATCTCATGAAAATGAATGATGTAAACAAGAAAACAAATAAAAATAAATGAATGAATGAATGAATGAATGAATAAATAAGGCAAATGTCTCAAGCCCTCAGTATTTGCAATGTAGAAAGCAAGCATAATGAGGTTCCCAAGTGATTAGAGCAAAACTGATGTGAATCACAGAAACAAAATAGGTTCCTACTGTGTGCAGATAGAACCTGAGGTTGGTTCTACAAGAGATCAGTTCTAAAGAAGTCACTGCCCTCGTGAGATTTATCAGTATAGTAGTCACATTATAGTAAGTGCATTACAGAGCTACCAAACCAAGTGCTATGTGGGGGTTGGATATTGTAAATTACAGAATTTCAGAGTTAGAAAAGACCTAGGCTGCCATCTAGTCTAACCTGTATTTGAACAAGGCAGTGAAATACAGGGGGATAAAGTGCTGGATCTGATGTCAAAGGACCTAGGTTCGAATGCCAACTCTTCTATTCAGTAGCTTGGGCAAATCATATGTCCTCTATGGACCTCTATTTCACCATTTATAAAATGACACGGCCACCAGAGGTGATTTCTAACACTAAATCTCTGGTCTGAAGAGTAACAAAAGAATAATATGTGACATGTATATAGGGATTTAAGGTTTGGATAGCAACTTACAAACCTCACTTTAAGCTTGACAAGTAAATTCTATAGGCACTGTTATACAACTTTACAGATAAGCAAACCAGGTTCAGGGAGATAAACTGACCCCACAGTTACAAAATATTGTACATGGCAGAATCTGAACCCGGAATATAAAAGTAAAAATTCTTGTAAAACTCAAATAACTACAGTATAGGGCCTGGATGCCATGCAGTCTAAGGGCCCTATGGGAGGAATAATGGGAAGGTTAGATTAATTTCATTATTTTAACTAGCAGTAACATGTTTCACTAGCTAGTGAAATAAAATATTTTTGTATTTATAATGTGTATGTGTACATACATTTTATGTATGTGTATATATTTTTTAAAACACTACATTTCTGTATTACTTTGGGGGTACTAATATACTTATGCTTTGTACTAGCACAGTTATGAGTCCATCAGAATTACAATTAAAACATAATAAAAGCTTAATAGGTACCAAATTAAAAAATTCTTTTCTTGATCTTTAGAGGAAGAGTGTAGATATTATGTGTATTTAGATTACCGTATCGTAGTGCTAATTATTTTTGTGAGTGTATATCTTATCACTCCAACAAGACTGTAAGCTTCTTGGGGGCAGGACTATTACTGTCTTTCTTTTTTCTTCTTTCCTTTTCTGCCAGTCTTCCTCAGTTATTGAGTGACTAGAATGTGCAAGGGACTAAGGGGAATATAAAGATAGATATGATACAGTGACCGCCTTCAAAAAGGTTATGATCTAAATAGGAGAAATAAAACAGAAATAGATAAAATGCCAGGTTGTGAGATGAGTTCATAAAAAGGCTATGCCCTGCTTCCAGGTTTTGCTGAAATGCCTCTGTTCTTTCAAATCCCAGCTCAGGTGCCAGTTATCATGTCTATTTGCCAAGATCAATGTATGAATGCTCACGCTGACCAGTTTGAGCTGGCATCAGCACACCCTGGGGCATGAGGAATGATTATGGAGAGCACAGGATGGGTTGAGGAGCCCCATTTGGCTGGCAGAGGGTGTCTTGCCTAGCCCAGAATATACATTCAATAAATCTGAATTTGTTGATCAGTTGTTCTTTTGGAGAAGGGTGAAAGAACTAGATGGAGTAGAGCTAATCTGCTTTGATTTTACATCCTATTAAAATCTATAAGAGATACCAGTTCAATTTCCCTTAACTTTGAAGGGAGGGTGGAGCCATCCAAGGGTTCTATATGATACTTCGTTAGTATATCTGTATCTTGACCCCCACATGGCTTTACATGACAGGAAAATTCCATGGTCTTGGTATGAATGGTCTGCCTGATGGGGGCTATGCAAGGGGCTTTTGCTAGAGTAATGTATGCTTGCTTTTGTCCTGAGGATGATGAGGGCCAACATTTGGCCCTTGGAACCTAACTCTAACAAGTCTGCACTGGAGCCCTTTTGTATGGAGAATACATTTAGATGAATAATTCAGAAGCTTTTCTTCCCCCTATCCAGAGCTTGACATTTACCCAATACGGTTACAGGATAATCATTTGTAACACTGACAGGGTAAGGAGACAAATCATCAGCTTTAAATTAAAAAAAAATCCAACTGGGTTTGTGTTGGGATTGTGGGTGGGGGTGGGAACACTCAAAACACAAACTCTTTCATTCAGCGAAATTCTCTACTGTGTGACTTGAACAGAAGAGAATAGAATGGATCACATTGGTGGTCAATTATTGGCTTAAGCTGTTGATTTCAGCGCAGTTGAAAAGGTATTTTGTTGTTGTTTAGTAGTATCTGGCTCTTCATGACTTCATTTGGGATTTTCTTGGCAAAGATATTGGAGAGGTTTGCCATTTGCTTATCAAGTTCGTTTTAAAGATGAGGAAATTGAGACAAACAGGGTTAAGTGACTTGCCCAGGGTCACAAAGCTAGTAAGTGTCTGAGCCTGGATGTGACCTCATGAAGATGAGTCTTCCTGATTCCAAGACCAGGGCTCTATCCACTGCACCACCTCAGTGTCTTGGAAGGAGTATAGATGGGACAAACGAATAAGATCCAGGTGGAAAGATTCTAGATTTCAGTTTTTAGTGGTGAGGCAAACAACCAGTTTGACAAAATGTTGATTCCTCTCCATCACCTCCTCTTTTTCTTTTTTTGGTCCCTTGCTACAGGAACTTCCAGTAGAAAATTGATACAGACCAATTTTAAGTCTCAGAGAGTTGCCTAGGTGTGGCAATGAGAGGCTTAAACACTTGTCCATAATCATGGAGCCATTATATATTGGGTCAGGTCTTGAACCCAGGTCTTCTGAATTCTAAGACTAGCAGGCTGCCTCATTGATTACTTCAAACAAAATCCTATTCCTGGTGTTGCTTCCTTTCCTTCCCATTCTTTCCAATCTCATCATCAGTTGGACTATCACCCTGTAATCACTTTGGTTCTGAAATATTTTTAGCTTTACCTGTACCATTGTTCAGAAGGCCTTTCATAATTTCTTTTTACTAAGAGGCTGTACAAACCTTTCAAGTCATCAGATTGCTTTTAAAGTCTCCCCAAAGGCCCCTGCCAACCCCCTTAAGCTTTTAAAGAAAACATGATTCCATTGAAGCAGACACACTCGAGAGGCCTTTATACTCATCTAAATACCCAAGCCAAATCTATAGGCTTATAAGCTTAACATTTTTCTTTTTAGACCAGCCCTGTTAGGAAATCAGCATATATGGAGTGCCCATGGGTAAAGTCGAAGGATTAGACCAGAATGGGTCACCATTTCAGTCCCAGGGAGTGTTGGTTGTTAAATTTAGGTCTGTTGAATTACTTACCTCCAGCCCTAGGATATTAAATGACAAAGACACCACAGTATTCTGATCACAGACACAGCTCTCTGCTCTATTGCTCCTCTGTGAGGCCCAAGGAGACCTCGTTTCCTTAAAACACAGCTCCCATGCTCCTTAGACAGGAAGCGTTTCATTACCTCCCAGGTGTCAGTGTTTCTTTCATACCAAATTACCTGGGACTTTGTTTATATTTCATATGCATCTACATATATGTTGACTTCTGGGCATAGCCTGTTTCATGCTTGTCTTTGGGTGCCCTGAGCCTGCTACACAGTAAATGCTTGCTGATTGGTTGGCTTATTGGTTGATTCACTAAAGAAAGTCTCCTCACAGGTGAGGTGGGGATGGGCCTCCATGGATAAAAATGTATGTTCTCCATAAATTAGTCATGCTTACAAAACATTGCTATGAGACTCATCATTGAAGAGTATATTGATTTCTATCATGATCAGTGTTTCTGCAGTTGAACTCATACTTTATAAGCTCAAATAAAGAGTTCACTTTTCAGATTTGGTTGAGTATTTCCTTTCTTTCTAGTGATATGAAAGGTTGTCTTTTAATTTTTGGATAAAGGAAATACAAGATACAAGTCCAATTAAACAGGTAGGCTGAGTAGGCATCAGTCTTCATGGTATGACATTGGAATCTCAGGAGGAATGTTTCTGATCTTCTTTCCTTGATGCTTAAAATTAATTTAACTGATTACAACCCTTCTATACAACCAGACTAATGTCCAGTGTGAAAGTATTTGCAGATCCTATACTTGATTGCATGCAACCATGGAGCAGCAGGGAGAGAGAGGGGAGAAAATTTGAAACTCAAGGGATTGTGGAACTGAATCTTGAAAACTAAAAGTAAATAAGTCAATTAATAAAAATTAAAAAAATAATTTAACTAAAAGGGACAAAGTATTTTCTTATATTATTAGAAGCAAGGTATTCAATTAAAATACCCTCAAATTAAACAAATTGTAAATTTTTACTAAGGCGTAATTCCTTATATAGTATACTTTTCTAGATTGAAAGATCCTAGAGGAAGAAATCTTTTCTATATTTGTATGGCTCAAAGAGGAAAGTCACAGGTATTTTGGGTGGACACCCTGTAGCGGAGAATGAATGAAATGAGTCAGTATAGCATAGGCAGGTATAATTTGCATTGTAGGAGAGAGTACATAAATTGGTGAGATCCATTGAAGTGTAGCAGGTATGTATGTAGGTGCCCACACACTCATAAACACACCTATATGTTCACTCTTGCAAGCAAAATTCTATTGATAAGTCCCTTGAATGATGCTACTGTTCCATTTTCCCTCTATTTTCTAGGAGTACTCCTGAGAAGGTATGGGGTTCTTCTAATGCTATTGCCTTGAACTATTCCCCAATACCAGTCATCAGTGATTCTTGTCCCAATATAATTTTCTGTTACCAATAACTCCCAAGTATCATCTAACTGGTTAGTTGTTAGTTCCTCAGTTTCATTGAGAAACAGTAAACATTCATCAACTTTTACGAAGGGATATCTACTGAGAAGATATGGGAAGAATAGAAATAGCATCACATTCCCTGAACCTGGGACTTACTCTCCCCTCTCCCACCTAGGGCTGGTGGAGGGCAGACTGAATCTGAAAATGCCACTAATTCACTTGTGGGTATGGCAAAGTCTCTGATGAGTTGTTTGCAGGAACAGCAACTCATTGACTTCCAGGTCAATCCATTGCTAGCCTGGGTAAAAAAGATCACTCCTTGATGCTGTACCTTCTCTACCCTATAAACTGATTTGGAGATTTATATGTGCCAAGGACTGTACAACAGGAGAACCTAAGACTAGTGGGAGTTAATCTGAAGGAGCTCCATAGCTATCTCCTGAAGCTCTGACTCTCCTGCTCAATAAACCAAGTGACTCCCCATTGTCTTGAGGGTTATATACTGTACAAACCCCTCAAATGGCATTAAAGCCCCCAACCTAGCTTCAACCTACCTTTTAATCCCTATTATACATGATTTACTTTGTACCCTCTACAGCCTTCTTACTGGTATTCATGCACAACACTTTATGTCCTGACTCCTTACCTTTGCATTAAGCCATTTCTGTTTCCTGAAAAATATTCCTTCCTCACATCTGCCTCTTAGAACATCTGATTTCCTTCAAGATGAAGCTCAAGCTTCCATATAAAGCCTTTCATTATACCCCATTTCTAGTGCTGTCTCACCTCCAAATTACTTTGTACTTACTTTGCAAATAATTGTATGTTCTGTATATATCTCTCTAGATCAGTGGTACTCAACCTTCCTAATGCCATGACCCTTTAATACTCGTATGTGGGCGGACTCGCCTGGAGATGGATAGAGGAGTGGTGTCTCTGTTCCTAAGACCATCAGAAATACGTGTTTGCCAATGGTCTTAGGCGGCTTCTGTGACCCCTGTGAAAGGGTCGTTCGACCCCTAAAGGAGTCACAACCCACAGGTTGAGAACCACAGCTTTAGATATGGTATAAACTCCTTGAGATGGGGACTGTTTGATTTTTCTCTTTGTGTTTCCAGGCCTTGCATAGTGGCTGGCATATGGCAGACATTTAAATGTTTGCTGGCTGATCAGCTGATGAATGAGTAGTGGGTTCTCAGTGGCCACATACCTCTGTCCATCTTTTTCTCCCTTCTTCCCATGACATGGGAAAGAATGTGGTCTGATGACTAGCTATGGGACAGTTGCTTAAGTCCTGGGTAGTGCCTGTTGTTATATTTAAGTATATTTAATTACTTACCTCTCTTCCCAGGATGTTAAATGACATGAACACCACAATGTTTTGACCCCTGAAACCACTATCTATTGTGACTTCTCCTCAAGGCCCAATCTAAGTTTTCAGACCTCACTGACCCTGTTTTCTTGTTTTGTTAGTGATGCACTTTATTTGGCAAAAAAAGCCTTTAACAATCCTCTGTATTTTCTTCAGTCACTAAGCCTGGCTCTCACCACTTTGGTCAACTTAGTTGGTTAGAGCAGCTTTCTAATGAGGCCAAGGTCATGGCTTTCATTCCTTTGCTAGCCAGCTAGCTTAGAATAGAGGGAAAACTTTGTTTTATGGCCACAGACTGCCCCATGTCCCCTTTCCATTCCATTGCTCTGTGAAGACCCTGGGTCACAAAGGAAAACTGATGATAGAATGTGAATGGACAGGGCACCTTTATCTGCTCTACTGGAAAATCATCCCAAATGGCATACTTTACAGATTAGGGCTGGAACTGTCTCAAGTATAAGAATAAAGACCTTGATAGCGACTCACACTTTCATAATGCTCTAAAGTCTTCAAAAATAATTTCCTTTTTCAGACATATATAAAGCAATATCATCATCCCTGTTTTACAGATGAGGAAACCGAGGCTCACCTTGTCCGAGAATCAAATACATGTAGAGGTAAATGATCTCTTTTTCATTTTTGCTTAGAAATTACATCAAGATGACAGTCTGTCACCAAAATGAAACAATTTTAAATTCCTTCACTGTTTTCTGTAACTTTTTTTCTTTTAAGAGAGCAACAGAACCATCAACTCAGCTTCATGGGGACAAAACAGAAGCAAACGTTTGCACTGCCAGTTGCCAATTCCTATAATTCTCACAGCAACTGGGCAGCCTTGCCATGTTGTTTACAAAGAACCAGCCCTGGAGAGCCGGGAAGAGTATTGTATTCCTTTTCCGAGACTTCATTAACTTTTAACAAAGCCTGCAACTGAATATGCACCCTTTTCCCAAGCAGAATTACTGGAGAGAGCAAACTCAACCACATGTGTCACACTAAGTAAACAAGTGCTTCTGGGCACACTTGATAAATGCAAGTTCACTCAATTCACACAAAAGCCAAATGTGGTCACCCACATTAAGTCTCTTAGCCTCCCAAGAAGATCATGTGAGCTTGCCAGTCTTAACCAATCTTACCCCCCTTTGTGAGCTAGGGGCAGTTCTGTTCTAGCTCTATATATGTATTCCTCCAAAGCACTGTACTATGTAAAATCACTCAATAAAAACTGTAGGGCTTATGGATGACAAGGGGTATTGATGACAAGGGGCACAACACTAAAAAACGTTGTCATTGACATGTTAAAAACAAGCTAGAAACCTAATAAAAATGGTAACACAGTTTTTATACATGTTGAATAGTTAAGAAATGCCTACATACTACAACAAATAGAGGCAGCTTTGCAGCCTCAGGCTGCTCTTTGGCCTGCCCCCCAGTTCCCATAGGCTTGGGCTAGCAGTCTCCCACAGGTTGGGCAGGTGGAACTCGGGGACCTTTAGGGTCTGAAGTTCTGGAGAAAGGTGGTGGTGGTGGGGGTGTGTGGAGCAGCCCTCCTTGGCCTTCTGCATTAGAAGGTATACAATAAATGTGGCCATCACTTTACTTTGAAAAAGACCTGAAATTTGCTTGTGGAAGTGAGTGTTGGAAGGGTGGCAGGTTGGGAGTTATTGTGAAGTTGTACAATTTTCTGTATTCTCACTATTTCTTGAGGAAGAACTCTCACATAAGCAAACATGAAATTCAAGTCATGCTCAAATTGTTCTCAAGTATAACAATCAAATTGGAACAAATCTCTGTTCTCAAAATAAACATCATAGCAGAACTTACTATATTTTCAAATTGTAAAATGAATGGTCTAGTCAAGTCTAGTCAATCCAATCCAATCCAATCCAATCCAATCCAATCCAATCTAATCCAACCTAGCTATCATTTATATAAAGCCTACTATGCCGAAAACACTGTTCAAGGTACTAAGGCTACAAAGATGAAGAACAGGTATTCCACAAGGAACTCACAATCTAATGCCTATGTGACATTGAACACATTATTCAACCACTATGGACCTCAGATTCCTCATTTGTAAAACAAGAGACTTGGACTAGAATGGTTTCTAAGATTTCTTTCAATGATAAAGTCCATGATCCTATAGTTGGGAGGAGGGTTTTTTTTGTTTGTTTTTTGCTTTTTAGAGGGCAGTTGGGGTTAAGTGACTTGCCCAAGGTCACATGGCTAGTTTTTGTGTTAAGTGTCTGAGGCCAGATTTGAACTCAGGTACTCCTGACTCCAGGGCTGGTGCTCTATTAACTGCGCCACCTAGCCGCTCCCGGGAGGAGAGTTGTTAAGAGAAATAGCAAATATCTATAATACAAGTTATAATACGGCAAATATATAGGAGATATTCAAATAGAGGGGTATGGGAAATTTGAAAAGGAAGTGAACATTCCTAGTTGCTAGAGATGATTAGAGAGGTATTATTGAAAGTCCCATGATTTGGGATCTGAAAGAACAGAGGGGTTTTACCAGGTGAAGATGTTAAAGAAGGCCATCTTTGGCATGGAAGACAGGAGGTATAAAGGCATGAAGGCTGGGGAGTATTCCAGGGTGGTTTGCAGAATGTATTCAGGGGAATACCGTAAAATAAGGCTGAACAAATAGGTTGAAGACAAATTGGGGAGGGCCTTGAACCCCAGGTTACACATTGTGGAATCACAGAATTCAGACTGGAAAACATTTTATTTGATATATTACATTGAGTCAAGGAAGGTTTTTTTAAAGAAAGAATTGCATTGGGAAAATTCCTTATATGAAGAGCAAATTGGAAATAAGAGAAACTGTAGTCATAGATATTAGGAGACTATTATATTAGTCCAGGGGAAAGGACATGAGGGCCTGGGCTAAGGTGGTGGTGATATGAAAAAAAAAGGAGAGACAGATGATAGATATATAATAGAAGGAAAGCTGATAGGACTTCTAAGAGGATTAGTTTTGGGGATCAGGAACTGGCAAGAGTCAAAGATGACTCTAACATGTTAGGCCTGGGTGACTGGGAGGACAGTGGCATCTCCATCAGAAATTGGTAGGCAGAAGTAGAGCCTTAAAAGTCCAATTCGGGATGTAGTCAGTTCAAAGTGATGGCAGGATATTCAGGTCCTGAATCTTGCTAAGACAAATTTTTTCCCCCTTTCATCCCTTGCCTAACATATATAAGCTTATTCCTAGAAGGCTGGAAATTGGGGCACAAACATGAGGAGGAATAGTATGCAGTTAGCTGTAGTAGAAATCAATCAGCAAGCACTGTTTAAGTGCTTACTAAATGCCTGGTGCAGTACTAGACATTGGTTAGGCATGGACAAATTAAAACAGCCCTTGACTTCAAGGATCTTATATTCCATTTGTTAAAGGTAAGAAATAATTGTGGTACAATTTGCCCACCATGGAGATGTCTTGTGTAATTACACAGGTACAGCCTGTATTGAATTGCTGCTCCTCCCAGTGGGAGTGGGTGACAGGGGAGGAATTGCAAGAATCTAGTATTTAAAGCTATACAATCAAAGG
>JAQQSW010023487.1:0-10264 GCA_028646575.1 Pseudocheirus occidentalis
TAAGTATCCTAGCCACTTAGCCCTAAATATCAAACAAATTGATTACCATTACAGTTAGTCACAGTTGTGAAAGAAGAAATAGATTTTTTTAAATGAGAAAGAATAAAGCAAGTGAAAAAAAAATGCTTCGATCTCCATTCAGAGTCCATCAGTTCTTTATCTGAATATGGATAGCACTTTCCTTCATGATTCCTTTGTACTTGTCTTGGATCATTGTGTTGCTGAGAAGAGCTGAGTCATTCATAGCTGATCTGTGTACAATATTGCTGATGCTGTGTACAATATTTTCTTGGTTCTGCTCATTTCACTTACCATCAGTTTGTACAGGTCATTCCAAGATTTTCTGAAATCTGTCATTTCTTTTTGCACAATAGCATTCTTTAACATTCATATACCATAACTTGTTCAGCCATTTCCTAATTGATGGGCATCCCTTCAATTTCTAATAATTTGCCACAATGAAAGGGATGGCATAAATACTTTTGCACATGGTCCTCTTCTCTTTTTTACAATCTCTTGGGGATACAGACCTACTCGTGGTATTGCTGGATCAAAGGGTATGCATAGCTTGGTTGCCTTTTAGGCATAGTTCCAATTGCTCTCCAGAATGGTTGGATTAGTTCACAATTCCACAAAAAATGTGTCAGTGTTCCAATTTTCCCACATCCTCTCCAACATATTTTTTTGTCTTTTTTTTTGGTCATATTAGCCAATTTTCTTTTTTGTCATATTAGCCAATCTGATAGGTATAAGGTGGCATCTCAAAGTTGTTTTAACTTGCATTTTTCTAATTAAAAGTTATTTAGAGCACTTCTTCCCATGCCTATAGATAGTTCTGATTTAATCTGAAAACAATGCTTATCTTTCTTAAGTTGCTTTTGTCTAATATGTTTTCCTCCCCTCTTTTTCTTGCTCTAGTTTTCTTAAAAGGAATGTTTACAATTCATTGATTCTGTTAAAAGCCCATTTTCCCCAATTTCACCTAAAATGAATTAGTGTACCAGTTAATCTGGAATTATACCTAAAAAGTTATTAAACTGCCTATACTATTTCACCCAACAATACCAGTAATTAGTCTATTTCCAAAGATGATAAGGGAAAATGGAAAAGAACCTCTATGTTCTAAAATGCTTATAGTACCCCCTTTTTTGTACTGGAAAAGAACCCAGTTCTTGCCTCTTCCACAGTAACTAATTGGGATACCCCTTGGTGTCTGCACATTGTCTTTAGGGATTTCAGGCTGAGCCCCTCATCATCAGAGTCAGTTATTACAGCTTAGAATATTTGATAGGACAATCATATGTTTGTTGCATACCATAGAAGAAAGTGCAGTCTTTACCCTTGTACACCTCAAATACCTCATAATTCCTTAGAATTAGAGATAGATAAATAGAGAG
This sequence comes from Pseudocheirus occidentalis, assembly GCA_028646575.1. Lineage (NCBI taxonomy): Eukaryota > Metazoa > Chordata > Mammalia > Diprotodontia > Pseudocheiridae > Pseudocheirus > Pseudocheirus occidentalis. The sequence goes on from JAQQSW010023487.1 coordinate 1,398, forward strand.
ATAGATGTATATCTCTATATAAAAAAATTTCAGATTTTAAATTTATTCCTGAGAATAAATAAAAGGACTATCTATCTATCCACCTTTCTATCTATCTATCTATCTCACATAATGTGTATATTTGCACATATATGTAATTGTGTATACATTTATGTATATTTCTATACATATATACATGTGTATACATACATGAGCATATATGCATGTGTCTATGTCTTCCTGACTTTCTTTATTCCCAGAAATAAATTCAAAATTTGAAAATAATTTTTGTTTCTTTTCTGTTTTTCTGTCTCACATTTATTTTTTGGAACTCTCCATGTCTACTGTCATATCACACAGCTCATCCATCCAAACTTTTAGATTAATATAGGTTCCTACCTGATCTAATGATATTTTCTGACTCTGATCCAGTACCTTCCCACCAACCCATTATGGAATCACATACTATAGGATCTGGATCCAGAAGAAGGACTATTTTCTGTTGTAAATACCTCCTGAAGTATTGGGACTATATGAGTAGAATTTATGTCACAATTCGATCCCCTTTAGCAAAATATAAGAGATGTATTTTTTAACAAAATTTGACTAGATATTATGTCTAACCATAAGATGACAGTAATTTATTATTATTTTTTCTTTTTACTTAATTATCTCTGGCCGGAGGAAAAATAACAAAGAGAGTGGGATTTGTTTCTGTTAGGTTATATTTAGTACAATAAGTCTTTTGTTTTCTGGAGCCAAGAAAGAAAGAAGATCTTATGAATATTGTAATTTGAAGAACCATAGTCCTAATCTCAGCGCCCCCCCCATACCCTCAATAATTGGAAGAAGAATTAGTCTGCTTTTTAGAGTTTAATTTCATTTTCATTTCTTCAACCAGACTGCAAGTTGATTAATGTAATCTGGATCTGGGTATACTTGAGCAGCACAGTTGTCAGTTGGTATCTATTCCTGCACCTGAACGAGTTTAGGACCCACTGTGCTGGATATGTGACCTCTTCTTGCTCTGGCACATAGCCTTTACATGTTCTGGAATACTCTACTACACAGTGGTTCCTGCTAGACCCTTATCCCCATTGTGTGCAGGCCTTTGTGTTTCCCTATGATGACCTGAACTAGAAAAATGACTTACTATGATTTTTTTTTGATTTCTCAATCAGAACTTGGTCTAACGTGAGTAGAGGTCAGCTGCACTTCCTCCTGCTACTCCAGGATCTTGGTTCTGACTCTGATATTCTACTATTCTAATCCAAGTGAATGCTCACTTAGTGTTGGGTAATTTACATACTCTCTAATAAATTGATTATTTTGTCATTATGGACAAGACCAAAAAATAATTTCAGGGATCCAGAAGATCTTATCCATCCTTAAATCTTGTGATTCTAGGATTTTATTTAAATATGTGAGGGGAATAGACTGATAGTAATTTTTATTTGAATTTATGAAAAATGAACATGTGTATATACATACACTAAGTATCTACAACAAAATTATAGCTAAGGTAATGATAAGGTATTGATTATTGAAGACATATGACTCATTGTTTTATGGCAATTTCTGGATGAGACATAATTACTTTGTTAGCAAAGCAAAAACTAGAAAGTCTTGAATGTGGACCTAGAAAAACTCCATTTGCCTGATAACCAAAGACCAGATAATTATACTATGATTATGTGAGTAATGACTTATTTTTCTGGGATAGATCCCACCTTTCATCTAGTTCTCAGTACTGATATTTAGTAACTGTGCAACTTTCGGCTAGTCATTTAATTTATCCGGTACTTAGTTACCTCATCAGTAATGATCATGTCATCCCCTTGCCCCAAATTCAATAACTTTTAGTGGTTTCCTGATACCTCTAAGAACAAACATAAAGGCCTCTTTTCGGCTTTTAAAACCCTTCATTATGTAGCTTCCTCCTACCTTTCCAGTCGTATTATACTTTATTTGTTTCTATGTACTCTGTGATCCAGGGACACTGGGTTCTTTGCTGTTCCTCATACATGACATTAAGTCTTCTGATTATATGAATTTTCACTGGTTGTTTTCCATACCTGTACTTCCCTCTCTTTCTCCTCATCTTTATCTCCTGGATTTTTCAAGTCCCAACTAAAATTCAATCTTTTACAAGAAGCTTTTCTCACCCCCCCCCTTTAAGGCTAGTTGATATCTCTAATTTATACTATCTATATCTTGTATATACATACTTATTTGCAAATTGTCTTCTTAAAGAACAGGGGCTGTTTCTTCCCTTTCTTTGTATCCCCATCACTTACTTTAGTCCAGTGGTGCTCAACCTTCCTAATCCTGTGACCCTTTAATACTTGTATGTGGGTGTATCTGCATTTGGATGGACCCACCTGGAGATGGATAGAGAAGTGAGTGGTATATTGGTTCCTAAGACCATCAGAAATATGTGTTTTCCAGTGGTCATAGGCAACCCCTGTGATCCCTGTGAAAAGGTCATTTGACCCCCAAGGGGTCGCGACCCACAGGTTGAGAACCACTGCTTTGGTCCTTAAAACATAGTAGGTACTTAAAAATGCTTGTTGACTTGACTTTTTCTTGACTTAGCAGGAAAAGGAAGATATGTCAGAATAGATAGACTCTTCCATCTCTTTCAACTTTGAACCCATGAAATATAAGCAACATCAAGAGGTTATATCAGAGGTCATATGTCACAGGACAGCACAATTGATGAATTGTCAGGCCCAGATTTTAAGAAAAGTCCTTTAAATTGTCAAGTGAGTCTTCTGTGGAGTTTTAATGGAAAATAATTTTTTAAAAAGCACACTGGTTGATAAAATATTGGAAGGGTTTTGATTTGAATTGATGGCGATAGAATCCTGCCACATGAAGTCATAGGTCTATCAAAGCAAACAAATAGTAGTAACAAGTCTTTCCTAAACAACTTGCTACATGCTTGTTTATTAGGTACTAATTAAGAAATCAATCAACAAGTTCTCAATTAAGCATATCATTTGAAAAGATTTCATTTAGTTGGTTGAAAGTTTTGCTTGAGTTCAACATTAAGCAATGTCCACATAATTTGCTGATGTAGCATGATTATCCCCTTAGTGTGATAACCTCGGTTATCCATACCTTTTTTTTTTGGCTTTTTTGGAGGACAATTGGGGTTAAGTGACTTGCCCAAGGTCACATGGCTAGGTGTGTGTGAGTGTGTGTGTGTGAGTGTGTGTGTGTGTGTGTGTGTGTGTTAAGTGTCTGAGGTTGGATTTGAACTCAGGTCCTCCTGACTCCAGGGCCAGTGCTCTATTCACTATGCCACCTAGCCACCCCCATAGTTATTTTTAACAAAAATGGAGGTTTATATGGAAAGATGCATGTAATGAGGAATGTAGTACAGTCACTAGCTCTCTATCTAGCCAGAAGGGGGCAGTGCTCCCATGTTCAAAGTCATGTCCCTGAAAATAATGGCTTCACATCAGGTAATGAGATGAAAGTACCTCGTATGTGAAATGAAAGACACTATTCTGATTGGCTGGGCAGCTACATTAAGACTTCTCTGTGTACTGTGAAAAAAGAAGAGCTCTAAACATTGAAGACAAAGAAAAAGTTCTTTTGACCTGGAGGTGTAATTCAGCATCCAAAACCACCAAATTGGAAAAACAAACTAACATGGAGCAATTCTCGGGCATTTCATTAATGATACTCTGCCTTCAAATGAACTGTAAGTCTGGGGTTTCTAGAAATGGGAACAGGCATCCCCAGTGCTATTCCTTACAAACTATGTGAGATGCAGAGAAGGCTCAGTTTGAGGACTCTTATGGGGATTATGAAAATGAAAGAAAAATTATGGAAAATGCTAAACTAATAATGATCTCTTGTGCCTGTCATTTTTAGGGGTCAGTGGAGAAGTGCAGGTTGATCAGAATCCTTTATTCCAGATTATCCAAGAAGGAATGAACTATACTATCCACTGCAATTATTCGAGTGGGAGTTCAAATTACCTTCATTGGTACAAGCAGGTTCCAGGAAAAGGTCTGGTGAATATTTTTATTTTGTTTTCAAATGGAGCTGCAAAGCAGAATGGAAGATTAACAGCCACACTCAACACTAACAACCGGTATAGCTCCCTGCATATCCGAGATGCCCAGCCTGGGGACTCAGTCACCTACTTTTGTGCTACAGACACAGTGCTCACCAGGCATGTGCATCCCATGCATAAACCTTGCACCTGGGGCTCCAGACACACTCTTCTATGGGTTCTTCAACAGTGAGGTTTAACTTATGTCATAGAGGTAGATTAAGATATATACCTTCCCTACCAACAGTATTACTCTAATACTCCCTGGCTAGAGATATTGTCATTGCCTCTTTGTCCTCATCCCATTAGGGAGCTGTTTTTTCTTCTTAGATCTGAACATATAACAAATAACTCTTGTGTCTTATAAGTAATAAAGGATAAACTAATTTAGTTAAAATAGAAAGCATTATGACATATATAAAATGTACAGCAACATTCTCAACTCTTATATCCAAAGCAAACTACTCCTTTTCCCAGTTACCCAGGAAGAGTTGTGAACCTTCTCTCCACCCTGTATCCTATCACTTTCCAAGAGAATCTAAGCAGTTCTGGCTGCTTTAGTTCCCAGGCCCATTAAGAAGTTGCAGATTGCTCAGTAGCTCTGGGTTTTCTAGAAAACATGACTACTGCTACTTGGGGTGCAAGAGGTTTGATTCAGAATAATAATATATTAATTAATTAATATATAATTAATAATATAATAATATAATTCTGGATAATACCTAGAATTTTCTGCCAAGGCTTATGTATGTAAAGTGGCAAACCAAGTAGGGATCTTGGAAACTTCTATGTCCCTCCTCATGGTCTCATAGAATTGCTAAAGGGCAGGAGAACGTTGCATGTCTGCAAACCAAAGCTGAAATTTCATGGCTTAGGAGAGTTTCCTATTCCAAGATGACTGCCTTCTATTTATTTCCCCCTTTAACTTTGTCTACTTTGCTGTTTAACCTTGGTGCTCTCCATTCCATCATACTTCTTCACTAGGGCTCCACAAATCAGTTTCTCCAATAAGATTTCATGCTCACAGATGCATCACCTCTGACTGCATTTTGCTCAGTCTAAGCATTTTACCACTAAAGCAGAGTGGCTAAAGAGCCATAGTTCTGAAGTCCCAGTGCTATATCAAAGCCATCTAAAGTTCTGTGATTATATTGGAAAGGACATCGGAAAAATCAAAACAAAACATCAAACATCCAGATTGGCAAGACTGCAGAACAGCTGTTTTCAGCACCACTCCAAGGTAACAATGAAAAAAATATATATACTATAATATATAATAAATCAAACTGACTCAATAAGGAAACAAGGTCAAAATATCCTACAAGGTAAAAGTCCTATGGAACAATCACAAAGACTTTAATGCCCTTCTATCCATTCTCTCTACGTTCAGCCCTCTCTGGTATAAGCAATCAGCATAAATTACCAGTGTAAGCAGTTAGCGTAAGCAACTATGCTAGCATGTTCTAATCTCGTGGTTGCGTGCTCCCTGAACTTCTTATGTCAGTAAATTAATCTGGACCTCACTTTCATCCCACAAGAGGAAAAGCCTTTTCTTCTATCCATTCAAAGTAAGGAAAGGATATGCAATTGTTGGGGAGAGAGAGCAGAGAGGTTACACAAGACATTGAGCAGGTCTTGAGCAGTAAAGTGAGAGGAAACTTATATGTCTAGGAAAAAGGATTAGACTCCTAATTGTAGTCAATTCTTTCCATGTAAAGATTATTCTGGGCAGGGAATCAACCTATTCCTATACTCTCAATTGATGAGGCTGAAGATGATTGGTTTCAGAGATCTATTCCAAAGAAAAACTGTGGCATAGAAGAAGAGGGGGAAAGCGTCAGAAAGAAGGGGGGAACAAGGGACAAAGTATTGAGAATACTAGAAAAAAGTTTTGGAATGACAAAAGAAAATTCAGTAGGGAAAAGCTAAGTAAAAGTTTAATTCCTAATCATATAATTCAGCACTGAAGAGACAGAAGGAAAAATGAATAACTTTTTTAAAGGGTTATAACCCATTGAATATAAATGCTACAAAAGAAAATGAACCAAAACCTACAGTGAAAATAAGAATTCTGCAAATTCCCCAGAGATGAGAGAGAAATACGAAAATTATCCCCTCCCCTTCATTTCCCTCCCCTCCTTTCCCCCCTCCCCTCCCCTCCTCACCCTCCTTTCCTCTCCTCTCCCCTCCTCTCCCTCTCCCTGCACTCCCTTCCCCTCTCCTCACCTCCTCTCTCTCCCCCTGCACTCCCCTCCCCTGCCCTCCCCTCTTTTCCTCTCCTCTCCTGCTCTTCTCTCTCTTGTCTCTCCTACCACTCCTCTCCATCTTTGCCCCTCCAGGCTTGAACATTTTCTTCATGATGGCATGACTTCTGGTAAGTGTTACTAGTGGTGTCTACAATTCTCCCTTCAGTTCTCCACCTCTCCAGTTTATTGCTTGGTCTCTTCTCTCTTGGGCATTTGAAATGCAAGGTCAGAGGAAGAAAGACAGGAATTGAAACAGGGGCACCACAATGTACTGATAAAATGCATCTTAATGCATGACTTTTGATCCTGCCTCTAGATAAAGCAGTAGGAGGGGAATAGATTTTTCATTCCAGGATCATAAGAAAATGTTTTGTCAAGAGGTCCCTGTTTTGGTGAATTATCACCCTGGGTCCAGGGAAAGTAATATAAGTAGATAAAATGGATAAGCAAAGGAACATATAACCATAGCAAATAAATGGTATCTTTACTGGAACGTTGGATGAGTTTGGAAAATGAAAGGCTCCTATAGAGATATTAGTGATTTAAGAACTGAATTAAATTGAAATCATCATTCTCTGCTTGGCATAGTGGATCGAGAGCAAATCTCAGGGCTAGAAAGATCTGGGTTCAAATATAGTTGCAAATATGTACTGAGAGCGTAACTTCAGGCCAGTCACTTTAAAATATAAGCAACCTAGTCTTAGGCAGCTCTCTAAGTTAGGGCATCCTAATCTTTCATTTTGTGTCAGCGAGCCCCTTTGGCAGGCTGCTGAAATCTATGGAGCAATTATCAGAATAATGCATTTAAATGTATGAAATAAAATACTTATAAAGAAAATCAAATATATTTAAATATAAATGTTTATACCTAAATATGTAAATATAAACATTTATATTTAAATTAGAATTTGATTTAAAATCAAATATTAATAGAAAAAAGCCCCGATTTCATGGATCCCAGGTTAAGAATCATTATCTTAAGACTAAAAGTTGCCAAAGAGTTGCCTACATGCATCGATAGGAATTTTGTCACTGAGCGTTTCCCACACAAAGGAATTTATCTGTCTAGGGGAAAAAAAATGGCCCTTCATGACCACTGTAATGCCTTTGTTCATGCCACCCCTGGAAGTCAGAGAATCTGGGTATGATCCCTGGCTCTACTAATTATTATCTATGTAGAAAAGGTTTTGTCTTTTGTTTCTGGTGGTATGCTTTACCTCACTCATAGAAATAGCAGCACTTGACATCACAAGACCAAATCCTACCCTCTATGTGACTTCCTCCATTAGAATGTGTTCCTTAAGGTGAGGGGCTGTCTTGTGTGTTGCATGACCTACAATTCCCTTCTTCACTGTGCATCACCAGAACTCTCAAACACTGTGTGGTCTCTTGAAGGTGGTTCCTTTGGAAGTGGGAGCATATCATTTAAAAAATGCATCAGACAAGCTACACGAAGCTAAGCCCAGGGGCTACTCACTTCTATACTGCTTTTTCCTAGAAAGGCAAACAGACCATTTTTCTCCCCTGGGTGTTTCTATAACTTTAGAGAAATAAGTCTTAGTAGAATATATAAAGGCCATGCTCCCATAAGATAAACCATCTAGGAAGATATAAAACATCTTTCAAAGACCAACGACCAAAATATGACACACCATTTTGGAAACTAAATTGACCTGATACAACTCCAAGAACTACAGTGGAAATGAGAGCAGAAATGTAGGAATCTAGAGCTCCCCTTTATCACCATGGTCATATGAAAGCCTTGCTTTGTGTCTCCAGACAGCCTACTATAATTATTTTTTTTTGTTTAAACTTTAGGGCAATTAATCTTATGGCACCATACCTTGTCCTTCCCATGTATATTTCCCTTTTTTATCCTATGCTGTGTTTTTAAAACTTGTTTAGAAGAAAATAAAAGTCTATTTGTCTTCATCTGGAGACATAATCCATTATAAAAATACAGCAAATAAACAACACTTTTAAGAAAGCCAGGAAAATCTGAAGTTTAAGAGATGCCAATTCATCAGGCAACAAGGAGACAAGGGTAAGAAATGGAAAGTAGATAAATTCATCAGTTTGTAGCAGTGGCAATGCAAACACACTCAGGCTAATAGAAAGTTCTGTGCAGATAAATCATTCCTTAAAATAAGCAAGCCAACCAAAGCTATACCTACTCACAATTACATTCACTTTTTTCTATGTAATAAATTTTATTTGTTTCTTGTTTATATCATTCATTTTCATGAGATTTTTGAATTGCAAATTTTCTCCCTGTCTTTCTCCTACCCCAACCCCAAAACAGTGATGACACTGTAGAGCCCCTCCCCTGGTCTGCTCTCTAACTTTCTGGTAGGGCAGGGAGGGTCTCCCTACCCCAGCCCCTGTATATCTTAATTCTTAGTTGCAGGTATTTCAGACCTTTAAATTCTAGATTCTTTCGATTCCTTCCTTGTCACCCACCTCCGCTGGAAGGACAATCAATTCAATACAGGCTGTGTAGGTGTCATTATACAGGACATCTTCATAGTGGACATATTGTGACAGTGATCATATGTCCCTCCTTCCTATCCCTC
>JAQQSW010023488.1:0-10264 GCA_028646575.1 Pseudocheirus occidentalis
CTTCAATTTTCTTGGAAGCATTTGGTGTGGGAGTTCTGAGTTCTGGGCTCTCTTCCTCCCGTTCTATGCTTTGACACTTTTTATTCACAAAAAAGGATTCTAGAGTTTTATTGCTGTTTTTATTTTGCTTCCTCTTCCTCATGTTGGCCGGTCAATTAATTGGTTGTTTTTTTTAGTTCTGTGAAATTCTGCTTCCAAGGGGGGAAGCTCTGTTCCAAATCTCTGGGGTTTTCCCATCTGACAGAGCTATTAGGGGGGTGTTGCAAGTCCTTCTAGCTTTGGCTTCCTGAAAGTGCACCCCAGGACCACCACCCAAGACCAGCATCTGGATCCAGGCCACTCAACACAAGAACACTTGGCCTTTATCAATTGATTCAACCCCCCTGCAGAATCTGCTGGCCAGGGGCTCTGAAGCAGCCTGTTGGGGGCTGCCACCGGTTTCAGCAGTTCCCTTCCCCTACTGCTTCCTTGCCCCGCTTGCAGATTGGCCGAACTGCTTTACCACTCCCAAATTAATTTTCAAGTTTCACTTTCACCAACCATCTCTGACCGGTATTTGAATATCCTCTCAGGCAGGTGCTTTAGATTTTCTTTGAAGTATACTCAAGCTGGGGATTGGGAGACTCACTCCTCCTGGCCGCCCTGGGGCCTGGCCTGGCCATGGCTGTGGCTTTGGAGTGGGGCCAGTCTCTGTTCTGGTGCGAGCTGCCCCTCTCCCGTCCCTGTTCCTCATGTCTTGGCAGGTGTAGAGGTGCTGGAGTCTGTACATCCCTCTCTTCTGCAGACTGGCAGTAGCGGGACTCTGCTCACCTCAGCCAGGCTCCCTCCCCTTGCCCCAGGCCTGGCTGTGGTCTCGGCTTCAGGCTGTTCCAGCCTCCGCTTCCGGCAGCCGCAATGAGCCCCTGCTGCCTAGCTGCCTTCAGCGAGAGATATGTTCTCTGTATTTTTGTGAGTCTGAGAGTCCTAGACTTTATCTGGGCTCATAATTTTATGCATGTGTAGGGTGGTGGTGTGGGTGCTGCGGGACCTTGCTGCTTCTATGCCGCCATATTGGCTCTGCCCCCAATCTATAGAGCTGTGCTCTTTTCCTGCTTCTATGGCACCATCTTGGCTCTGCCCCTGAACTCCATAAATCTTATTATAAGACCTTAAACCATAATATAAGATGAGAACAGTTATGGAAGTGTAAAAATGAATAATTTTGATTATTTTATATTAAAGTTTTCCTCTAGAAATAAAACCTATGTAGCTAAGAATAGAAGGAATATATAGAAAATTTGGCAAAAATTCTCATAGTCTCCCATATAGGATGTGATTGGGTCAGAATATTGTTATGGTATAAGAAATGGTGAGCTTGTGAAAAATTCGGAAAGACTTGGACATATGAAGGAAGATGTTATCCACCTTCAAGCAAATAGATATCGAGTGGAAATAAGCATAACCTGGTCATATATATATATATATATGTTTGAGTATATATGTGTATATTCGAGCATATCTATGTATTTGCATATATGAGTGTATATATGTACCTCTGTCTGTTTGTCTCTTTGTCTATCCGTGTGTGCTTACTTGTAGCCTTCTTGGGGAGGGGGAGAATGGGGAAAAATAAAATAAAAAGTGCACAGCAGAGGATAAAGGAAAATATACAAGGAAGCAAAGACAGACAGCTTTGGAAAAAAATAATGTGTATTATCTATTATGTAGGTTTTCTTGAAGTGGAAATGTGTTACTTTCTATTAAATCCTCTCTTATATTCTGCTGTGTATATGGCAATGTTTTTCCCCTCATTTAAGTTTAAAATAAATTTAAGAATTAAAAAAAAGTTTTAGTCAAAGGCAAAAAAAATTCAAGCTTTTTAATCATTCTTGCATTCTTGGAAATATTTCATGTATGTTTCTGTGCTCCTATTTGAAATTATTATGGATTATTTTTTTTCTTCTTTTGGTGAGTCCTCATACTACTTTACACCATTTTATTCCTTCTCTACCAATTATTATTATTTCATTTTAATATGGTTTTATTGATATTTAAAAATCATAAGTATTAATTCCCCAAGTATCCTTTTTGCTTCCTCTCTCAGAGAGCTAACTCATATAGCAAACAATATTTTTAAGAAAAAAAACAAATTTTGTTTTCTTTTGGGAATCTTAAAATCCTTAAACTGCCTCTGTGTACACTGTCTTTGAGACTGATATGTTTTACTTGTATGGAAATAATGTTTTATATTTTTGTTGGTTATTTTTATTTCTCTTCTTCCAGATGATCCTTCAATTCTTTATATTTTCTTTCCCAAACAATTATAGCTTCTTTTTGTGTTTGTTCATTTTGTTTTATGAGATTTGTCATAGATTCAAATTTTGCTCCTATATTGCCAATTCTTTCTGCTTTGGAGGCTACAAATTTGGTTTTCACAACACTTATTCCTCTTTTTACCATTTGAGGATAGCCTGATCTGGTTCTTTGTCTCGTTACATTTTATTAACTTTCCATTGTTTTGCAATATTTATCCGTAGATTTTTTTTTGACAATTCTACCTGATCTGAAGGATCCTAGTCCACAAACACAAGAAGAATTATTGTATATCTATCTGTATCTATATTTTTATCATCTTTATCTACATGTACCTATACCATGCCCTTTCTCTATATCTATCTACCTATCTACCTACCATATCTATCTATATATCTGTCTGTCTGTCTTTCTGTCTATCTACCTGTCTGTCTATCTGTCTATCTATCTATCTATCTATCTATCTATCTATCTATCTATCTATCTCTTTCTTTTCCATAATTCCTATTTTTAAGAAGTTTGATGGATCACAATGATTGCAATAAATTTCTTCAGTCTTTTGGGTGACATGATGTTGAAGATGTTCTCATTCATTTCTTCAATCTTTTGGGTGATTTTTCCATGGGATAGATTCCTGAGGATGTTTTTTCATTCTCATTCTTTTTTTGGAGTGTTCTTGATGTTTTCATTTGTTTGGAGGATTTCTTTCTGTTTTGATGTGCTAATAGTGGAACTGTGCTTCCAATGTATCTTCTTTCTTAGCCCCTTGTTTTGAATGTTAAATATCAATTTCTTGGAATATTTATGCTGGCATACTTTAGTGAACGATTTTGTTCTTTTTCATTTATATAGATGAGAACACTGATTTTAAAATTCATAAATTACATAAAAGCAGAACTAGCCATTGCATTTGGTGACAACATTATGATACAAAGTACAACTAGGTGGTGTTGTGAAAAAAGTGCTTGGCCTGGAGTTAGAAAGACCTGAGTTAAATTTAGACCTCAGTCGTTTATTAGTTGTGTGAATCTGAACAAGCCACTTAATCCTGTTCAATTCAGTTCCTCATTTGTAAAATGAGCTGCAGAAATAAAAATGACAAAACCCTTTATAGTATCTTTGCCAAGAAAATCCCAAATGGTGTCAGCAAGAACTGGATATCACTGATCAACAGCAACAACAATCTGGCTCCAAAGTGGGCTTGAGACATTAGAACAATGGACTTTATAGATGATTCTATTCTACTCCTTTATTTTACTAATAAGAAACTGAGTTGAAGTAGGGTTAAATGACTTGACCAATCATACTGTGAAGTAAATGACCAAGTGAGGACAAGAACTCCCCCAGCCCCACTCTTGTGGGTTCATTATTGTGCCACATGAATACCAGTTTCTTCATGTAAATCTTCTAGTTGCTGTGATCATTCAGCTCTCAGGTAAGAACATAGAATCACATGATCATAGAAGGTTAGACATGGAAGATATACTAGATAGAAGATATTATTATTGCATAATAATTATATTATGATTGGAAGCTCAAGATAATAATCTCTTAGTTGTTTACAAGCTTGCCTCTAGTTTCCTAGCACATTTCCTTAAGGGTAATAATAAGTAAAATAGCTAGTATTTAGATAGTGATTATTATGTACCAATCATGGTACAACTTTCTTCACTAATATTATCACATCTGATCCTCATAATAGCCTTGGGAAGTAGGTGCTATTCTCCCAATTTTACACTTGAGGAAACAAAGACTAAGGGGCAACTAGGTATGTCTATGGATAGAACACTGGACTTGGAACCAGGATGACTCCTCTTCATCAGTTCAAATCTGACCTCAGACACTTAAAACTTTGTGACCCCTGAGCAAGTCACTTAACCCCATTTGCCTCAGTTTTCTATCTGTAAAATGAACTGGAGAAAGGAAGTAGCAAACCACTCTAGTATCTTTGCCAAAAAAACCTCTAAAATGGTTATACAAAGAGTCAGAAATGACTGAAACAATTCAAGTCAAACAGAGGTTAAGTGACCTGCCCAATATCACACAATGAGTGATTATCTGAGTCTGGATTTGAACTCAGGTCTTCTTCACTCCAGCCATGGAACTTTATCTACTTTGTAACCTAGCTGCCTTGTGTCAGTTTTCTGTATGTATCCCACTTTTGAAGCCATCCCTATAACTTAGCTGATAGGTCTTTTGTAGTGTCCATATGTGACAGAAGCAGCTAGATAGTCTGGTAGGTAGATTACTCACTGGGAGTCTGAAAAACCTGAGTTTGCATCCTGTCTCTGCCTCTGCCTCATTGTGTAATGCTGGAAGTCATTTAGACTCTCTGACGCTGTTTCCTCCTCTATAAAGGCGGGATAAATAATACTCACCTCCCAATGTTGTTTAGTGGTAATATAGGTGAGTTGTTTCGCAAACCATCAAACTTTATATGAATACTAACATCGTCATCATCATCATTATAGTCACATTTGTGGACATGAAAGAACTTATAGCAACATTCAAGAATGTTAATGATCCCACAGTTTCATGTTTGAGGAAAGGGTTTTTTTTCATCATCCTGGAATAGTCACGGGTGGATTGTTATAGACTTGAAATCAAAATCAGGTTTCATAACACAAATGTGTACTAAATTGAAGCAACAGTTTTCTGGGCCACTGAACTGAAATTTCTTTTAGAATCAATGATTTATGAGATTAAGAAGGAGAAAAATGACAATAGTTATTTGTCCATTCCTCTGCATTATCTGTCAGAGAGATCTAAATAAATTATTCACTATGATCTAAACTCCTACATTTTTCTCCCCATGCTCAGTCTTCATCAAAATACAGAAAGTAAGATAGTTAGAGGAAAATTGAATTCATTTCTGATTTTACTTATGCAACAATGTAGAGTAACACACTTGACTTCATACTCGTCTTGAATTGCCTACATAGAGGGAACAATTCCACAATTGTCATCTAACAGTTGTGTTACTAACTTTACTAATTCTTTTAATTTGGACATTTATATGTCAGAGGCAAACTGTACAGAGCAGAAACACAGCAGGCCAATGAAGTGAAGTCAAATTGATTTAGACAAATACACTTAATTCAACTTATTGAAGTAATGATTTTCTCTGCAGTTTCTGGCTGCTGTACAATATATTTACCATGATAGGTCAATGTTTTCCAAAGTACTGGTATGGAATACAGATTTTTTATTTGAAAGGCTTTTATTTCTTTCTTTCATCATTTCAAACTGTGCTGTGTTCTACTATAAGGTTTGTGATTATGTGGTTAATGTAATTGTCTATTATTATAGATCAACTGTTATGAATTCTGCAACCAGTAATAAAACAACATTAAGATAAAGCTGATGGGAAGAATGCATTAGAGTTTATTAGTACCACATTCATTCATTTCCCATTGTCCCCACTAAAAAAGTAGGCACTTTGACTCAGCTGAAATTAGGTTACTTTCACTTCTTTTTTTCAAAGTGACCGTATTTTCCCTAAAGTACATGAATCCTTCATTTTAAAAAAATAATAGACTCATTGATAATCAGGCAAAGTCTATAGGCTCCTCAGAATCAGTTTGTTAAATGTATAAAATAAAATATGTAGAATTGCAAAGTTAATGGATTATATCAAAATATATTACTTTTTTTTAATGTCCATGGACACCAAGTTAAGAACTTCCTGCCTAGATCAAAGTGAAACAAATCCACTAAATAACTGTACAGCACAGCAGTATGGTATCTGAAAATTGCTCACAATTTAGCTGTGGAAGTCACACTGAAACTAAGATGACATTGGATAACATAACTTGATTAATCATTTAGATTTGTTACTATGGATTATTTATTTATTTGTTTTTGGAGGGCAGTGTCACATGCATGGGAGATATATGTATGAAAGCTCAGGATATATGGCCAAGACCAACCAAGTGTATATTCTTGATGTAATTTTTGTGATCACAGTTGCAACCTAAAGCCTGAAGCAGTGTCACACTAGTCAACTGCTTGATAAGCCATGTCACTGATCTTCCCCTGCAGGGGTTATATTTGTTTGATCTGTGCAGGACTATAGAGGATGCCTATTAACACAGAAATTTGAAGAAAGGAGATGAAAGGAGAGTGGTGAGAGTAGCATTTCTTGATTATTTCTTTGTGGTAGTTATGAGAAGGCTTACATATGTTATGCATGATACTCACTGAAAAGAAGATGCAGAATGCTACTCTTTAGCAAATAACAATAACACTGTGAGTAGGAGAGCAACTTGTCCTTGAGAGGTAAACTTTTATTCTTGAAGTACATAACAGCTAGATGATTTATGGAAGGGAAGTTCTAATGGAGGAGTTAATAAAACTATTAGGAGGAATATTAGTAGCTGTCCATAGTTGATGAAATGGAGCACTCTGAGCCTGAGGTTCAAATATATGATCTATTTAATTAAAAAGAAAAACATATTCATATGCTCCCAGGTAAGGTAGTTCTTAAAGTGGTTAAAAGCTACGGAGAAGAAGATAAAAGCAAGTAAAAACCACCAGCAAGGAGGCTAAAAGCATTGAGCTAGGAAGTTATCTGGGACCTTAGTTCTCTGCAAAAGCATAAGAGCTGATATTATATCATCACTACATCAAAGAAGCCATAGCTGGTCCCAGATTAATGTAGCTGCTACAATCAACTCAAATTGCTCCAGATGTATTCTGTAACTTCTTTTCTTGATAATCTCTAAGTTTTTGTGGCATTGTTCTCTCCTAATTCTCCTACTATCTCAGTTGTCTTTATTGGATCTTTCTCTGGGTAGCATTTACTAGCTGTGGAGATCCCCCAAGGCTCGGTCCCTACACTCCTCTCTTCTTCTGTGCTATTCTGTTTGGTGATCTTGTCACCATCCATGAATTCAATTATCATTTTTATGCAGATAATTCTCAGATCTACTTATTTAGCATCATTGTTGTCATTCCAGTTCAGTCTGACTCTTGGTCATCCCATTTGAAGTTTTTCTTGGCAAGTATACTGGAGTGGTTTGACATTTCCTTCTCCAGGAAACTAAGACAAACAGGCTAAGTGACTTGCCTAGGGTCACACAGCTAGTTTCTGAGGCCAGATTTGATCTCAGGTCTTCCTGGATTGAAGCCTGGTCCTTTGTCCACTGTGCCATGTAGCTGCACTATTTCTTTACTTATCCCTAATATCTTGGCAATCCTCCAGTCCTGCATCTCCAAGTACTTATTGGATATTTTAAATTGAGCATGTCCTGGAAACATCCTAAACACATGTCCAAAAGTGAACTCATCATCTTTTCCCCCAAAACCTCTCTCCTTTCTACCTGACCATTACTGTGAAAGATACCACTATTCTCCTAGTCATCCAAGGAAGAAAGCTTTGCATCATCTTTATCTCTTTACTATCTTACGAGCCTCCTAAGATGGAATCATTTGCCAAATTCTATATCATTTTTGTAACAAAATGTCCCTTTTTTACCTTTGACAGTGTCATCTCCATGGTTCAAGGCCTCATTACCTCACACCTGGATTATGACAGTAGGCTTCTGGTTGTTTTCCTGGCCTTAAGTCTCTCCCCATTCTAGTCCATCATCTACTCAGCTGTCAAATCAATTTCATATTCACATACACCTTGGATAAACTCCAGTGTCCTCTTATACCTTTCAGATAAAATATAAAATCCTCTGTCTTTTAAAACTCTTCATAAACTGACCATTTTCTACATTTCAATGCTTCTTATAAATGACTCCTCTCAGGGGGTGAAGTCAAGATGACAGAGATTAACTCAAATGTCAAAAGAGGTCCAAAAAGCCAATGAGGAGAAGAATGCTTTAAAAAGTCAAATTTGCCAGATGGAAAAAGAATCTCAAAAGCTTTCTGAAGAGAATCATTCCTTCAGAATTAGAGTGAAGCAAATGGAAGCAAATGACTTTATGTGAAATCAAGATACTATTAAACAGATCCAAACAAATGAAAAAAAAATAGAAGGCAATGTGAACTATCTCCTTCAAAAGAACCATTGACCTGGAAAATAGATCCAGGAAAGACAATTTTAAAATGATCAGACTACCTGAAAGCTGTGATCAAAAAAAGAACCTAGAAAGCATCCCTCAAGAAATTCTCAAGGAAAATTGCCCTGATATTTTAGAACCAGAGGACAAAATAGAACTTGAAAGAATTCATCAATCACCTCTTGACAAAGATCCCCAAAAGAAATTATATTATAGAATATTGTATTATTCTAATTATATGATATTATTGTAATATAGAATATTATATCCAGGTTCTAGAGTTCCCAAATCAAGGAGCAAATATTACAAGCTAACAAGAAGAAACAATTTGAATACTGTATAAACACAATATGGATAACCTAGGATCTAGCAGCTTCTCCAATAAGGGATTGAAACACCTAGAATATGATATTCTGGAGATCAAGGGAGCTAGTATTAAAACCAAGAATCTCCTACCCAGCAAAACTGAGTATAATGTTGCAGGTGAAAATATGGTCATTCAATGAGATGGAGGACTT
Organism: Pseudocheirus occidentalis; assembly: GCA_028646575.1. Lineage (NCBI taxonomy): Eukaryota > Metazoa > Chordata > Mammalia > Diprotodontia > Pseudocheiridae > Pseudocheirus > Pseudocheirus occidentalis. The sequence goes on from JAQQSW010023488.1 coordinate 8,819, forward strand.
CCAAGCATTCTTGATGAAAAAACCAGAATTGAATAGTAAATTGGGCATTCAAATGCAAGAAGCAGGAGCAGGTAAACATGGAAAAAAGTTCAACTTTGATAAGTTCCTAATGAATTATTTACATGCCAACATAGAAAAATTATAATGATAACTTATGAGACTTTTCTTAGTATGAAGATAGTGGAAGAGAATATAAGTGTGTCTGTGTATGTATATATTTCTATATATGAGGATATATATGCATATGAATACGTATGTGAGTGTGTGTATATTTATATGTACATAAACAGGGGGCATAGGATCAATTGAATAGGATGGGATAATATTTTAAAAGGTGAAATTGAGAGGTGGGAGAGGAATAGTATGAGAGGAGACAGGGAGAGACAGAATGGAGTTAATCCTCTCATATAGAAGAGGCAAGGGATAATTGTTACAATTGAGGGGAAGAACAGGAAGGCAAAAGGGGATGGGTCAACTTTACTCTCATTGAAGTTGGCTTAGGGAAGAAGTGACATACACTCTAAACTGGGTATTTTGGCCTACAAGAGAGTAGGGGAGGAGATGAGAGAGAAAAGATGGAAAGGAGGGCAGGTTGGGGGAGGCTTGTTAGAAGCACCCACTTTTGTAAAGCAACAGGGACAATGTAGAGAATAGAACAAGTGGGGGTGGAATTGGAAGGAGGGAAATATACAGGCACTGGGGTAGGGAGATTCATCTTGCCCTACTGGACAGTCAGAGGAGTGATAGGGGAGGATATAGGAGGGAGCTGATTGGGGGAGGGGATATTCAGTGGGATTGCTGTTTTGGGGTGGTGGGTAGGGGAAAGACAGGTAGAATCTGTAAATGAAAATCTCATGGAAATGAATGATATAAACCAAAAATAAACAAAAGTTAAGAAAATTAAAATAAATAAATTACTCTTCTCCATTTGCTCTGTCATCCAGTGACATTGGCCTTGCTCTCTCTCACACGCAGTCATCTGTCTCCCATCTCCTTGTATTTTCATTGACTGTCTCTAATGCCTGGAATATTTTACTTCATCTGTCTCCTGCCTTCCCTCCCTTTCTACCTTCATTATGCCTTTCCCAATCCCACTCAATGATAATACCTTGCTTCTATGAGTATCTCCTCTTTGTCTGGTGTATAACCTATTTACATATAGGCATTTGAATGTTGTCTCTACCATTAAACTATGAGTTCCTTGAGAGCAAGGATTTTTTTTATTAAAAAAATGTCAATTAATGAATATGTGTGGCCTTGATTTGACTTTACTTGCAATCACACTGGTGGTGTGGTGATTTGGACTATTGTATCAATAATGAGATATTCACAACACCCATGATGGTTATGAATATGCTGGTATAGTTTTGGATCACAAAATGTAGCAAACTCTCCACATGGAAGGCAGAACCAAGGTCTTTATTCAGAAACCATAACACTGAGTCC
>JAQQSW010023489.1:0-10264 GCA_028646575.1 Pseudocheirus occidentalis
GGCATCTCCTTAATTTCCAGTTTTTTGCCACCACAAAGAGAGCTGCAATAAATATTTTCGTACATGTGGGTCCTTTTCCCACTTCTATGATCTCTTTGGGATACAACCCCAGAAGTGGTATTAATAGGTCAAAGGGTATGCAATTATGTATAGCCCTTTGGGCACAGTTCCAGATTGCACTCCAGAATGATTGTATCAATTCACAGCAGGAAGAATATGGATTGTTACTGGATTACTAAATAGAATGTTCTTTTTTCCCTTAGTTTTTTTTTAATGTTTATCCTTTTTAATGTTATCCTTTTAAACTTCTGTAGCATTTGACATTGATAATGACCTTCTGCTTCTGGATATTGCCTCATCCCTTGGTTTTTAAGATGCTGCTTGCTCCTGGGTCTCATCTCATGGGTCTGGCCACTCCTCAGTGTGTTACGTTGGATCATCACTGATGTTCCTTCCCTTATTTGTGGGGCTACCCTAGGACTCTGTCTTGGGTCCCTCTCTGCCTCAGAACTGTTAGTGCTCTCACCATTTCCCAGAGATTCATCATCTTTTTTATGTAGATAACCTTCCTATAATCTACTTATTTAAGCTTTGTCTCTTGAGCTCCTGTCACACATTATGACTCTATGACAGATATTTCCTCCTGGACATCCTATAGGTATCTCAAACATTCCAAAATTCATTATCTTGCCCTACTGCTCCCCGCCCCCTGCCAATCTACCCTTATTTCCTACTTCTCTTTTTTCTACCATGGATACTATATTTCCAGACATCCAAATTCCAAACCTATGAAATTTCCAACCCTTGACTCTGCCTTACCTTCTATATTCAATTGATTTTCAAGTCTTGCCATGTTTACTTTTAGAACATCTTGAAATCTGTCACCATAGCTCAACCCATACAGCCACCACTGCCCTGTAGACCACCGTTAACTTTTGCATAGATGATTACAGTCCCCACTTAGCTGCTTACATATCCTTTATTTTCTGCTCTTGGCAGCATGCTGTTTCCACAGCTGCCAAACTGGTATTCCTAAACTCAGGTCCGACTGTGCTACTCTACTGCACAAGAAACTCCAGTGGCTTTCATTTATCTTTAGGATAAAATAAACCTTTCTCTGTTTGACATTTGAAGCCCTTTAAAATTTGTTTCCAGTCTGTTTTTCCAAGTTGATTTACATTATTCCATTCCACCTCCGAGCCAAATTAGTTGTTATTCAATCATTTCAATCATGTTTGACTCTTCATGACTCCTTTGGGGGTTTTCTTGGCAAATATACTGGAATGGTTTGCCATTTCCTTCTCTAGTTCTTTTTATAGATGAGGAAACTGAGACAAATAGGATTAAGTGACTTGCCCAGGGTCACACAACTAGTAAGGGTCTGAGTTGGGATATGGACCCAGGAAGCTGAGACTTCCTGACTCCAGACCTAGTACACTATCTACTATGTCACCTCACTGTCCCTCCACCAAACTAAACTATTTGATATTTCCTACACATGCCATTTCCCACCTCATTGTGCTTGCATAAACTTTCCCCCACATCTAGAATGCTGTTTCTTCGCTACTGCCATTCCTCTTGGAATCAGTCCCCATTTCATTTACAAACTCTTTTTTGATCTTCCCAGTTATCTGTTCTCCCCCTTGAAGTAACTTTGTGCCTTGTACCTTGGTACATCTCCACATCATGCGTATTTTTTATTAATTGATCTATGAGGATGTTATTCCCTCCTAGGATCCCCTAATTCCTTGGGGGAAGGGACTGCTTAGTTTCTGTTTTGTATCTTCAACATCTAACACAGTGTCTGGCACAGAGTAGGCATTTAATTAATGCTTGTTCAGTTGAAGGCACTGGGTATCTTGTGTATATACTCTTCAGAATTATAATGGGGACACACTCATTCTAGGATAGTTATCCAGGCTGCCTGGAAAGCATCTCTGGCTTGACTTGTTCATTCAAGGATACTTCCCTAATTACCAGCCTTATTCTTTGGTTCAGTGGACTGTTCCTGAGATCTGATCTTCCTGGTAACCTTCAATAAGTGCATCATAGGATCATTTTCCCCCTGACCAAGGATCACTGCTTATAACATAAAGTAGAAAAAGTACAGTTTAGCAGAAAGAACCCCGACTTTGGAATCAGCTTACCTGTGTTCAAATCTTGCCTTTGCTTCTTATTTCCTTGGGCCATCACTTCCCTTGTCTAGAATTTATTTTCCTTGTGTGAAAAATCAAGGAATTGTATTCTGTTACCTTTCAGCTCAGAATTTTCACACCTTTCTTTGGACATGCAGTATGTAGAATGCAATAATTTATTAATTCAAAATACCTGCTAGCAGAAAAATATAATCTGATTATAGTAGCATTGGCAGAAATAACTGTATTACACCTGGATTGCTTCAGATTTGAAATACTATGTAAAGTTCTGTGTGCCTAATTTGAGAATGGCCACTAGGAAGCATGGTATCATCCAGAGAGGGGCAACCAAGGTTGATTGAAAAAACTAAGGATACTTTTTCTGGAGAGAAAACTTAGTTAAGGTCATGGCAGCTGGTGAAGTAATTGGACTTTCATGTTATTATTATTATTATTTTAATGTACAGAGTGTCCTGAAAGTCTTAATACAGTTTTAAATTTTGATGACTTCATAAATCTAAATACTACAAACATAATACAAAAAATTTTCAAGGTTAATTATTTAAAATTTTTAAATACTAGCACATTTCTTATTAAAATTCAACATAACCACTATCTTGTGCTATACAGAATTCTAGTTGATTTTTTGAAAGTTAAGAAAAATAAAAGCCTAACATCAGTTGCTGCTCAGTGATTGAAAGGGTTGCATTTGTAATTCTAGTCTTAAGATCTTCCAAAGAATAAGGTTTGGCTGCATATGTGACAATCTTGATAGGATCCCACATGAAAAAAAATCTAATGGATATATTATTCTCAAAATTAAATGTGAAAATAGTGCTTTTTGTAATTGGTAACATTTTTACTTCTCAAGTTATTAAAGCTTGAAACTGTACTAAGAATTTTGGGACACCCCATATATATGCCTATTTTATGCATATCCCTATGTGTACACATACATACATACATGCATGCATGCATGCATGCATACACATACATACATACATACATACAAAGCAAACAGGTACATAACAGTTTACAATTTTTATACATTTCCTTATTCTTTGCTTATTAAAATAATTGTATTTGATGATTAATAAGTTCACAATAATGAAGAATTTCTGAGAGAGGAGTTATACTAGTTCTTTTTTTGCTCCAGAGAGATTTAGGCTCTACGTAAAGAACAATTACCCAATAAGTTTGAGCTATTCAAAAGTGAAATCCATTGCTTTGGGAGATATTGGGTTCCCCCTCATTTGAGCTTTTCTAGTATAGGGTGAAGACCACTTGTTGAGTACTTTGTAGAAGAGATTCTCGTTCAGGTATGAGTCACCACCAAGATCCCTTCTATCTCTGAGATTGTGATTCTGTGAAGGAAGAAGAGAATGAACACAGAAGGAGGGCAATAATATGGCTAGAGTATAAAAGTCTGGATCCTAAAAGGCTTTTAAGCACACACAGAGTTGCCAAAGATAAGAAAATGGAAGCATAAAAGCTGGAAAATGAGATAGGGTGTCTAGTGCCAAAGGGGCAAAAGCGTTAGCGTCTCTCTACCATCTGCTTTTATCTTTCTAAGAATTATAATCACATATTATAATCTTTTTTTCAGCAACAGTGTCTCCTATTGTATTAGCAGTCAATCTATGGAGAATGTGACTTTCTCCCTGACAGTTGTTCTTTCATGCCACCTCTAATCATGGAATCATAGGATATCAGAGCAGGAAGGCACCTTAGAGATAAACTAATTCAACTTTCTTATTGTTCAGATGAGGGAAACCAAGATAAAGAGAAGTTTTGATTCATTCAGAGTCATGCAGCTCATTTGAGAAACCTAGAACTAGGTTCTAGGAACTAGGAAACATTGTCTCTGAACTTCTAGTCTAATGATCTTTCAGCTATTCTGTATTGAAGGGGTAAAAATGTATAGCTTACCTCCCTCTTACTCATTCTCTTTCTGATTAGCCCACTAAACTTCCTCCCAGCTACCAAATGTTTCATAAATGCTCTTTCCTAACCACAAACCTTTGTGGGAATAATGCCCTGTACTGTGTGGATGTCTGTAATTAGGATCATATCCCGCTTGAACATACAGTCACTAAAAGACTTTGTAAATTTTAAGTTTGCCACATTGGTTACTTCTGTGTATTGACTGGTTCTGTTAGTAGTCACTTTATGAAAGCACATACGTAGTGCCTGATTTGTGCAAAGAAGGTGGGGACAGGAGGTGGGTACATCCCATGTCTTCCTTGGTGCCAGGTCATTATCATTACACAACCTGCTTTTTCAGTTTAGATACCCTTTTGCATGCTGTTCTTTTGTATGGTTAATATTTATTCTCGTGCTTCTCTGTATTTTTCATATCATAGTTTCTTCCAGCACAGGGATACTTCCATTCCGTTCATGGACTGCAGTTTGTTTAGCTTCTCTCTCCAATTTCTGGGCATCTACTTTCAACAGTGCCATCTTGAGGCTGCATTAAGTGAGGCCGATTTTTCAGGACAAGCCCAGTGATTGTTTTCCTTTACTGAGTATTATATTCAGTTCTTGATACCATATTTTAGGAAGAAAATTGATAAATTAGAGAGCATCCAGAGAAGGGCAGCCAGGATGGTGGAAATCCCTTGAGTTCATATCATATAAGGAATAGTGGGAGGGACTCTGGAAGAAAAAATTGGGAGGTGGAAATAAAATGATATCATTGTTTTCAAGTCACCAAAAAGATGTTATTTGGAAGGATTAGTCTTATTCTGCTTGATCTCAAAGGACCCTCTGAAAGTTTTAAAGAGGCATATTTAGGCTTTATGCAAGAAAAATTTTCCTTAACCATTGGAACTATGTAAAAATGGAATGAACTGCTTTAGGAAATAGGTACTTTCTTACTCATACTCTTTAAGTAAAGCCTGAGTGATTGACTGTCTTTTATAGATGGAAGATTTTTTTCCCCAGGAATGGATTAGACTAGGTAGCATTTAGGGTCCCTTCTTTCTCTAAAATTATTTTATGATATTGTGAAATTATGTATTGTTCTATTTTTGAAATTATTCTATGATATTGTGAAATTACATATTCCATTTCTGAAATTATTCTATGGTATTTTGCTATAACACTGGGATGCAGTGTAATAACTTGGTTCCATCTCTGTGTCCTAGCCTAAAGAATTTGGTTAGTGAAGTACTTAAGGGATCTAAAGCCTTTAATCTATATGGCTTTTCCAAACATGGGTGTTATATCAAGGTACTGATGTGTATGTCTGACAAAATAAAGCTATGGATATGGAGTGAGGGAGACCAGAGTTCAAATCCAACCTCACAATTAGTAGCTGTGTGACTCTGGGCAAGCCACTTAACCTTCAACTGCCTTGGTTTCTTCTTCATTAAATTGGGCTTAATTGGGCTTGAGATAATATTTGCAAAATACTTTGCAAAATTTATATGTGTTGTATGTAAATGTGTTGAGGAATGGAAGAATTTGAGAGGGCAGAATTTGGTGTGTGATTGGTTCTCAAGGAACCAATCTCAAGTCTAGTTCCACTTACATTCTAGGCAGTTTGTATAGTCCATGCAAAGTTAGAAACTTGCAGCCCCTGTGTATTACTCTTCATTGGCATATATGGTAACATATAATACTTCGCTCATCATAAAATTAAGTACTTCATGTGTCTTGGGTAGTGGAAATTTCTGGCATTAGAAATCTATATGCATTTTATTTCACATATAATTGATATCATGTTGCTTGTCTTTTCAAGGGATAGAAGAGAGGTGGGAGGGAGAGAGAATTTGGAATTCAAATTTTTGAAAAAAATGAATGTTTGTAACTGTTTAATATGTCATTGTAAACTAATGAAATAAATAAGAATATTTTTTTCAAAAGAAATATATGCATTTCTAAAAATCAAGATATTTAAAAGTCCTTTGCTCCTTTCCCTACCAGCTACCCACCTGCTGCATCCAAAATGGTGCTACTTTGTGTCACAGAGTCTAACACTAGGAATAATGATAGACTTCTTATAGCTTTGTAATTTTACTTTATTCTTTCTGGTACTTAACATGGAGATTCTTAGAATTTGTCAGAAGTCTATGTGTCTGCTGCAGGAAACTTTCAGCAATGGGCCTGGGAGGAGGAGAGAGCCAAGTTGGAAGAATGGGTATTGGCAGCTATATATAGGGGTACAGCATTGAAAGCCTTATGACCTCTCATCAATGCAGTGTCCTGCTGTGACTTCAGAGGACCAATGGGGAAGTACACGTCCCATCACTTAGCAGAAAAGTGTACACTGGGGAAAGAATGAGGCATCCTTTGGCAGTCATGACCAATACGTTTACTTATTTTGCTTGACTATACTTATTATGAGGCAAGATTGTTATTGTTTTTGGTGGGGAAAAACTATTGAGAAATGACTGATTTTTTTTTTAAAGGAAGGAGAAGAACATCAATAATCCATTTTTAAAAGACAAAGGGAGAAATGGTGTTTGGCAGCTAGAGGGGCACTGTTAGCCCAATGCCTGGGGCCTCTGTCAGAGAAGAAAGGGGTGAATGGATCACTTCTTAATACAGTACTTAAAAGTGCCTGGAATTGGGGGCTTTGAGGCAGGGAGGAGATGAGATAGGTTGACATTAGCAGAAGGCTCTCTACCCTAACACTTTCTTGAAAAGTTTTATTTTTCTTCTGAAAATCCAACACAAGACTCAGTGACTTCAAATGCCAATGTATTGGTCTTGAGAGATGCAAACATTTCACCCTGATGCTATCCTTCACTTCAGGTGAAATGAAGACTCAAAATGATTCATTTTGTATTAAAATGTATATCAGAGACCTTAGCATAAAATATCATAAAGATAATTACACCAGTGATTTTCTGTTCCCAAATTAAGCCCAGTTCCACTAACCTTTCCCTTTGTCCTTGGCTCTTATGGGTTGAAAATTCTGGAAACCGCCACAGCTGCCAGTGATCTGCTCTCCTGAAAGCTCCAGCCAGGGCTTCTCCTGGACACCCTGGGGCTAAAACCGCATGGGGCTGGGCTCTGCTCCCAGCTTGCTGCGATGAACCCTTCCCATCTGCCTGCTGGGCTGCCTTCAGTGGGAGCTTTGTTACTCTGTCACTTTGTGGGTTCTGGAGCTCTAAACTTTGCTTAGAGTCATATTTTACAGGTTTTTGGGGTGGTTATGGGGGAGCTCGTGGGGTTCTCCTGCTTCTACACTGCCATCTTGACTCCGTCCCTACACCAGTGATTTTCTATAGGAAAAATGTCTAAAATATTTTCTTCTGAGAATTCAGTTGCCCCAAACATAGTTCAGTTAGGCAGACTTCAGGTTTATATTTTTATAATTTTTTTTGATCACCACTCTTTCTAAACAAATCAGCTCATTACTTCTTCTGTCCATTTCTGTCTCAAAAGTGTCTTCATTTCTTCCAAAGCCAACTTTTCTACTTGTTTCCTTGACTTCGCTGTCTTTGATTTTTATGTTGGTTTCCTTTCTTATCTCTCTCTTGTCATTCTTTTCTCTGTCTCTCCTACTTTCCTCTTTTGAGACAATTGGGCGGCGTAGAGGGTAGAGTCAGGAAGACCTGAGTTCATGTGTGGCCTCTAGCACTTACTAGCAGTGTGACCCTGGACAAGTCCCTTGCCCTTTGCTGCCTTGGTCTTATTTTTTGTTTTTCTTTTTGCTTTTTGGAGGGCAACTGAGGTTAAGTGACTTGCCCAAGGTCACATGACTAGTTTTTGTGTTAAGTGTCTGAGGTCAGATTTGAACTCAGGTCCTACTGACTCCAGGGCCAGTGCTCTATTCACTGCACCACTTAGCCACCCCAGTCTTATTATTTGTAAAATGGAGATAATGATATCCCCTATGTCCCAGGGTGATTGTGAGGCTCAAATGAGATATAATTGTAAAGTGTTTAGCACAGTGCCTGGCATGAAATAAGAACTGCATAAATGTTAGCTATTATTATTCTTGCATTTGTGTGCAAACAAGGTCAAGGCTTGTCATACTAAAATAATTTTTTTCTAGACTCTTCTTCAGAGGCAGCTAGGTGGCACAGTGGATAAAGTGCCTGGCCTTGAGGCAGGAATACTTATCTTCATGAGTTCAGATCTAGCCTCAGACAGTTACCAGCTATGTGACCCCGGGCAAGTCACTTAACCCTGTATGCCTCAGTTTCCTCATCTGTAAAATGAGCTGGAGAAAGAAACGGCAAACCACTCTAGTATCCTTGCCAGGAAAACCCCAAATGGGATCACGAAGAGTCAGATACGACGGAAAAAATTAAGCAGTAAAGGACTTTTCTCCATCACTTTACTACCTGATATATAGAGAACAGGTCTGAAAATGCATGCTTAGAATTCATATGCATAGAATCACTGACACTTCTTTCCTCTTTATCCTCATCCTATTTTGCTTCCCAGCCCCTTGTTCTTTGCCTTCCACCTCTATCACTCCTTTTATGCTTTATAAAAGTGCTTTGAAAACCTTACAGCTCCATAGAAATGTCAGTTTTTATCATGGAAATGCTCCTTGACTGACTTTAATCACGTATCGCTATACCTTCTGCCTCATTGAGTATCAGCCCTCATAGAGTTCTTTGCAAGATCCCAATTTTCTTCCAGGACCCCTGAAATGATAACTTAGCATTAACATAGATTTTTCCCTGTAAACTTAATTTTTCACATGCTTGTAATTTCTCTTTTACTTCTAAAGGTTTTTTTTTTCTCTTTTTACCTCTGTCTTTTTATTTCAAACTTTCATTTTTGTAGGTAGATGTTTCTCCCTCAAGCTTTAGTCCTGCTTGGCCTTGACATCAAAGGCAACTTAAAATATGTATTCCTCTGGATCTATTATTGTAGCAGGTTTTCTGTGACTCTGTGGTATTCCTTTGCAGTGAGTTGGTCACAGACATGGTGCTGCCCCAGAGAGTGGGGGAATGAGTTACTAAGTAGGAATGACAAAATGTTAGCTCCACTTGCTATGTGAAAATCACATCGTTCTAAAATGAAGAGCCCCTGGTATTCATAGGGCTCTATGATGCCTGCTGATAAAACAGTAAAATAAAACATTGATGGAAAAAATCAGGGGGCGTGGTTAAAGCGGCGTGTGTTTGTGTGAATAAGTGTAATTTCAGAGATTTCTGACCTGCCTGGGACTGGAATTTAGGTTTGCTCTTCATCCCTGTTGCCGCCATCTGTATGTCTTTCCCCCTGCCTTATTTTATCTATCTGCTCACCAGAAGCTTCCTAAATAGATAAGCATGTAGATTTAGTACCCAAGAGAGAAAGCTTTGAGCTTGAAGTCAGAGGATCTTGGTGTAAATCTTTCCTCTTCCACTATGTATGTGACTTTGAGCATATCACTTAACCATTCTGGACCTCAGTTTCCACATTTGTAAAAGGAGGGGGTTGAACTAGTTGATTTTTTCTTTTTGGCAGCGGAGGTTAGGTAACTTACCCAGGGTCACACAGCTAGTAAGTATCTGAGGCTGGATTTGAACTCTAGACCTCCTGACTCCAGGGCCAGTGCTCTATCTACTATACCATCTAGCTACCCTCCAGATGACATTTAAGATATTTTCTACCTCTAAATGTGTAGTCCTATGGTCCTACTTAATTTCCTATAGCCATCATTCCCTACCTGTCTCTGAATAGAAAGCCAGTCAATATTTTACTTTACCCATGTGCTGCCACTTTCCAGGGACAAACAAAAGTAATTGTATGTTTATATCAGCTTTTTAAATAAAACAGCATATGGGCAAAAGTGATTTTTGTTGTTGTTATTGAGATTGTGATTTTTTTTCTTGTTTAGTTTTTCAAGATCGTTTCTATGGATACATTGTGGTAAAGACAGGAAATTCTTAAGCAAACTAAATCGAATTTTGGCAGAAAATGTAGGCCATAATGTAGAAAAAGGAAATCTATAATATCTGAAATTTGTCAACTCTAACTTGCCTAAGTTTAGAGAAAATTTTAAGAGTCTTTTCAAAGGGTAATTTAAAAAACCCAAAACTAGTTGAGTTTAACTTTTTTTAAACCCAGTGAAAGTGTTGAAGTGTGTGTGTGTGTGTGTGTGTGTGTGTGTGTGTGTTACCAGCTGCATTACCTCTTAGCTTTAAAATTAAGACTTTACCTTTTGAGAGGCAGGT
>JAQQSW010023490.1:0-10264 GCA_028646575.1 Pseudocheirus occidentalis
TCATTTTCTTCATATTTTCTTATTGTATTAGGAGTTAGTTGTACTTTTCCTCAGTTATTTTCTCAAGGTTTCTGCTGTTCCCTGGGTCTTCTAGTATTACCTTCCCCCAAGGAACTGTTGAACTTCCCATATATGAAGGGAGACTGTGGTTGAATTATTTACTGGAGGAGTCTCTAGTAATATTGGCTGATGAAACTTGTCTACCCCATTCTGAAGTTAGATTCAATTTTTCTGCTTAATTCTGTAATCACTATTCTGAATATCCCACATCTTAGATCCTATGTTAGTGGAAAGTATCAGGGTAACTATAACCTTATTTTGGAGGGGGGAAGGCAGGGTAATTGGGGTTAAGTGACTTGCCCAAGGTCACACAGCTAATAAGTGCCTGAGGCTAGATTTGAATTCAGGTCCTCCTGATCCCAGGGACAGTGTTGTATTCACTGTGCCACCTTGGTGCCCTGGTAACTATAACTTTTAATGACTTCGGGGAGCTGATAAGGGCCCATCATTGTTGCCAAGCTTGCCAGAACTTAGTTTCAAACTGTTTGTGACTTATTAGTTGATGTAGCCATCACCTTTAGGAACCAATAGTGTGGTGTCCTGGTTGGGTAGGAGGTAGCAGTATAAAGAATATGAAGCAAATAGGACAATTTAAAAAATTTGCTGATGTTATATTGTGGCAATTTCTTTTATTTTCACTCTTGAATATTGTTGTTTTACTCACTTTGGTGTATCAGTTCATCAAAGTACGCTTTTGTTAAAAACAAATTCTCTGTCTCTTGTTAAGGGGTCTCTTCCTACTTCATGCTCTTAAATTCACCACTTGCCTCTTCTGCTTCTGCACCTATGTTCCTCCATCTGTCTACCAGCCATGCTGGACACCTAAGGGCCCAGATCTCTCCTTCCCTGTGGTGGGAAGCAGTCCTAGAAGCATGACCCCTGCTCAGAGAAGAAGGTCTCTTGAAATATCCACTGTCTTCTAAGTGAACCCATTACAAAGCCCCCTTTTCACCCCTTTCCACCCCTCAGATTTCAGAGCGTTTCTTTTCTCGAGGTAGAACCAAATTCCTGCTTTCTCTCTACCCTCTTCCCTTATCCATAGTGATTTTCTCCTCTTTCTGCACCCCCAGTTCCTTAAACTGAGTATTAGAATAAAAATCTGACAACTCTGTTCTCTTAATCTTAGACTCTCCTTTTGTCTCTACAAGCAGCTTCTCTTCAGTGATAAGAGGAACCACTAACTTTGATTTACTTATGAGTTTTGTTCTAAAAAAATATTAATTTCAATTCTTTCTCCTTCCTTCACTCTGACTCTTTTTAGCCTTGCTACTGGTTACTTAAATTCCTTGTTCCTACATTTACTTTTGTTCTCTTTGCTGCTAAACAGTTTTTTAAAGTTTTATTAAATAATAGCCTTGTATAGCCTCAGGAAAAATGAAAGTATTAATTTTTTCCCTTAGTTTTTTGTTGTTGTTGCTGCCCATACTTAGTTACCTTTCTTGTGTTTCTTTTGTTTGAAATGTTTAAATACCCTGTTCACCTCTATTTTTTTGTTGAAGGAATGTCTCAAATACTCTTTCTCTTACTGAAAGCCCATTTTAAAAAATTGATTAATCTCAGTTTCTGTAGTTTATGTTGTATGATATGATGATCTTTTTTGGATGATTATATTCCAATTTCTTCTTTTGTTTCTCATAAATGGTTTATTTTTCCCCCATTGGTAGGTGAATGACTTTCTCCTGTCTGCATTATTTTTGTTTGATGATGAAAGTTTGAAGTTTGATTACTATGTTTCTTGGTGAGTTAAACTTCAGATTTTTCTCTGGATTTTACTAAGCTGTACTTTCTTTTCTATTTTCTGTACTTCTGGGTGCAGTGGGTGCACTGGAAAGAGTGCTGGGCTTGGAGTCAGGAAGAACTAAGTTCAGATCCATCTTCAGACATTTACTAACTGTAGGACCCTATGCAGGTCACTTAACCTGTTTGCCTCAGTTTCCTCAACTCTAAAATAGGGATAATAATAGCATCTACCTCCCAGAGTTCTTGTAAGGATCAAATGAGATAATATTTATAAATTGCCTGGCACATAGTAGGCATTTAATAAATGTTTCCTCCTTCCTTCCTTCCTTCCTTCCTTCCTTCCTTCCTTCCTTCCTTCCTTCCTTCCTTCCTTCCTTCCTTCCTTCCTTCCTTCCTACCTTCCTTTTTCCACCACTTAATTTTAATATGTTTTCTGGGAGACCTGCTATACTTACCTCTCTACATTTTATCTTCAAGGTAAAATTCTTTTATCTGTCCTTTAAATTCTAACCCTCCCACTCCCCCCTCAACTTTTTAGGGATTCTTCATCATAAGTTCTCACTTGTCTTCTTTCTTGTTTGCCTTTTAAATTTCTTTTTAGAGAGCTTTAATTTCCTCTCTAAATTGAATTCTTCCTTATTATTTTAATATATATCTCTTGATTGTTTTATTTCTTTTTTAAAATGAGACTAGGGTTTCTTGCTGTTGTTCTGTGATCATATCTGGAGATCCTATAGAGTTTATTTACTTGCTTAGCTTTTAATGAGCATTTTTCAAGTTGTTATTCTTGATTCCATTATATTTATTCATTCCATTATTACTTTTTCTAAATTGTTTTTTCTTTTTGTCCTTCTTCCTTTCTGAGTATAACTGCTTTTTAAAAAAATATCTGAGTAGGAGATTAGACTTACATCCAACATTACTGCCAATTTGTATCAACACCCTACTAGCACCCCAGTCGTGCCTGACCCCTTTCTCAGTTCTCCTACCTCCTTTTTCCTATCTAGATCACTGGTTCTAGGTCATTTCAGTGATTCCCTCTATTTTGAAGTTCAGAGCAGAGATCTGATGGATCATTGCTGAAGTGAAACTTTCAGGGAGACACCTAATACATACCAATTCAACCTACATTTCTTGTTTTATGGGGTTATTTTTAAAATGAGTTTTTATTGATGTCTTCTGGGGTTTCTTTATGTTACCATAATTATCCTCACTATGCTTCAACCACCCTCTCCCAAAGAACCTTTCCATATAACAAATTCTGTTTCTTAGAGACAATAAAAATGACCGCAGCAGGGGGCTGGGGTGTGAGGGAATCAGTGTCAACAGGTTTGTTTTTTTAATGGATAGCTTTCTCTTTTCTGTATGAGATGGTATCATGATAGTCTCTATATTGCTGGGCAATTCTCTCATCCACAGTTCCTTTTCTGTGACTGCCCTTGTTTCTACTTGTAATTTGCTGCATCTAATTGAATACTGTTTTAAAAACTATCACCAATATTGTTTGGATTTTATATAAATTGAGTACTGACTCTTCTACAATTAAAGTGCCTCACATTTAGTGCATAAACTTTGTAATGTCCATTTTTGCAGCCCATGGATTGTTTCTGTGTGTTTTCTAGTTCTTTAGCTATAGTTTAGATTCTTGAGGTTGTTGAATACATGAACACTGTGTAAATAACTTATTCCTGTATTAGGCTTTGAGCTAAGAGTCCATGCAATGGCATCGACATTTCCAAAGTTTAGCTTGAGCATAACCAGTAACATGTACCAGAAATTATCCCAGATATCAAGATTATCTGAGACCAGCACATTACTGTATCATAAAAAGAAGTGACTTTGGAAAAAGTTGATATTGTTAACTCTTTAAACAGAATTGCAGAGAAAATGTGGATTATTTGGAGCATCATATGTTAGCCTTGCTTTCTGTGCATAATTCCATACTTATTTTTTGCTACCTTTACATATATTGAATTCTACTTTTAAAACAAGCTAATACTGAAAAATTTTTAATGTATATCATCCCAGCATATGTAATCATTATTATTTTTAGAATTTATTTGTTTTTTTATTTTCAACATTCATTTCCACAAGATTTTGAGTTCCCAATTTTCTCCTCATCTCTCCCTTACCCTCCAACCCAAGATGGCAAGCATACAAATTGTTACTTCCCTCAATCTGTCCTATCTTATATACCCCCTTTTCCCCTTTCCCCCTTTCCTCCTTACTTTCTTGTAGGGGAAGATGAATTTCTATACCCCATTACCCGTCCATCTTATTTCCTGGTTGCATTTAACAGCAACTTTTTAACATTTGTTTTTAAAACTTTGAGTTCCAGATTCTCTCCCTTCTTCTCTCCTCACCCACACCCACTGGGAAGACAAGCAATTCAATATAGGTTATACATCTGTAATTATGCAAAACATTTCCGTAGTAGTCATATTGTAAAAGACTATATTTCCCTCCATCCCATCCCTTTTATTTATTATTTATTATTTATTTACTCAACCTGTTTGACTTAATACAGTTAAAAAAAAAGAGAAATGGTAAACCACTCCAGTATCTTTGCCAAGAAAACCCCACAGACAATATTGGTGTGATATGGTCCATGGGGTCACAAAGAGGCAGACAAGACTTAATGACTGAACAAGAACAATGTGTTAAGCACTAGGCATAACAATATAAAAAAGAACCAAAAGATATATAGCAGTACTTTTCATAGCAGCAAAGAATTGGAAAGAAAGTGGGCACCATGGATTGAGGGATTTCTTTACAAATTTGTTGTATGGATGACATGGAATATGTCATCATGGAATTACACTATAAAAATAACAAATATACAGAATTCTGAGAAGCTTGGAAGACTTGTATGAACTGATGCTGAGAGAAATAAACAGAACCAGAGAAAAATTTTATAGCTACAATGGAAAGGAAAACAACAACTGATAGACTTTAGAACTCTGATCAATGCAATAGTCAAATTATGATTACAGAGGATGGATATAGACTCAGAGAGATAAGGACCTCTAAAGTGAAATGACATTTTTAGGCATGAAAAATTTATTTCTTTTTGGGGGGATTTTTGTCATTATTAAAGAGGAGGGTACTTTGTGGGGATTGGGGGAAAGTGTCAGAAAATAACAAAGATTTCCTTTTTTAAAGAGCATCAATAAAACATTTTAAAAACAAAAAAAGCATGCCAAAAATTCAAAGAGCTAGAAATAAATGGAGCAGAAAATATTTTCCTAGTATCTTTCTAATAAAAGGCTTTAACAAGTTTAGTTTCACATTTAGAGACAGCAATTTTAGTTATATTCACATTGTCAGGAAGTAGGCAGTCAGTGATTTTGTTATTTAACCAGTCCAGCTTGTCTTTTACACACTAGTAATTTGCCCAGAGTCACTCAGCTAGTAAGTGTCTAAGACCAGATTTGAACTCAGATCTGCCTGACTCTAGACCCAGTCTAGCTACTGAGCCATGTACCTGCCTCCATCAGGCACATGGCAGGCACCTAATAAATGTTTATCAATTGACTGATTGATATGATTTTTTTAATCTCTGGTTTTTTTTTTTTACCTCTTTGGGGAATATGCCTAGCAGTGAGATCACTGACTCAAAGTGAATTCATTATAAATTTTAAATAAATAGGCAAAAGCCTTGAGTGACTAAAATACTTAGAGATTTGAAAAATACAAACTTTTGTACACTTGGTGTGAGTAAGACATGTTCTTAGTATAGCCCTACCAGTGAAGAGGATCCTTCTTTGCGAATAAGATATGCTTTTTTCCCCTCCTTTAAAATAGCAGGGTACCCATTAGGGGGTTTTAGTTCATGTTTGCCCAGAAAACTTTTTTTAACTCATCAGTTTATTTTAAAGTACAGATATGCTTTACTTTTATATTTTATTTTCTTGAAATATTTAGTTTTCACATAGCAAGCATGTTATAGGCATTATAATACCCCCACTCCCACCTCCACAGTATTCTTTGAAAAGTTAATAAAAATTCTGTAACAGAATGAGTATGACTGATGGTACATAACACCTAATATTTAATAGAATGGGAGGATGCCCTTTAACATTAATAATTTGGCAACAATATTATTCCTTGAATTTAATGTAAATTATGTTGTCTTTTTGTGTTACCTTAATTTACATTATTTTGCATACTATTCTTTTAGTTCTCCTTAGTTCTTTTGTTATTACAACATACATTTCCCCATGTTTTTCTGATATATCCTTATTCATAATTTGTTGCATGATAATGATATTTCATTACATCCATACATCACAATTTGTTCCCCAGTGGTTGAGGCACATACTTTTCTGGTTTTTGCTATTGTAAATAGTATTGCTGTGAGTATTTTTTTAATGCAGAAAGTTTGTTTCTTGTTGCCTGGGGAATAAGCTCAGTGCTGGGATTTCTGAGTCAAAGGTTATGAAGAACTGAGTAACTTTTCATGTGTAATTCTGAATTATTTTCCAGATAGAATCAATGCACCAGTAGTAAAATGATACACATTACTCTCTTTCCTAAAAGTTTTCCCAAATTTTATCATCTTTTATAACTGGATGGATATAAGCTGATACCTCAGGGATGTTTAATATGCATTTTTCTGATTATTAGTGATTTTAAGACTTTTTGTTTGCCTATTGAAAGTCTCTATTTCTTCTTGTGAAAACTATTCATATCTTTGGATTTTTTTGGTCTATGGGGGAATGACTCAATCTTGAGAATGAGCACACAAAGTACAATGAGAAAATGCATTGGCTCTGCATTCAGAAGTCCTAAGTTCACATTTCACCTGTATGACTCTGGGCAACTCCCTTAACTTCCCTCAGTCTCAATTTCTTTCATCCATAAAAAGAGGAGTTTGGATTAGAATAGAGATTCTTAACCTTTTTTGTGCCATAAACCCTTTTGCCAGTATGAAACCTATGAATGCCTTTTCAGAATCACAATTTTAAATGGATAAAATTAAATACAGAACATTATGAAAGAAACCAATTGTATTGAAATATACATAATCTTTTTTTTCCTGTTCGAGTTCACAGACCTCCTAAAATCTAACCTCAGGCAGTGCTTAGGCTCCAGGTAAGAACCCTTGAACTAGATGTTCTCTGATGTCCATTCCCTTTGTAGGATATAAATCTTGTGATCCTTATGAAGTTTAGATTTAAGACTTTCTTTGTTCTCCTCTTTTCCAGCTACTGCTCCTCTATTGGCTTTTCATTTTTTGAAATTCCTTTCTGCATCTAAAGATGCAATCATGCATTTTGGGGTTGTTTTCATTCTTTATATGATTCATGTTATTGATTTCTTAATGTTTAACATAACGAGTTTTTGATACAAATCTAGTTCTGTAATAATGAATTAAGAAAAAATATTGTTGTAATGCCTTTGACAGATTCTGTCTATAAAATTGTGTATCGGTGTTGTCTGGTGATACTGGAATATAGACTCTCCTTCTCTGTCCCATTTATCAATTTGCTTTCATTTTTAGGATCATAGATTGAGTTTGTTAGATCACCTTCTCCACTTTAATAGTTTATAAGGTGTAAATTTTTTTATTCTTTAATATTTGATAGAATTAATTTGTAAATTTATCTGTTCCAGATTTTTGTTTTGTTTGGAGAGTACTTTCAAATAATGTTCACTTTTACTTTTTTATAATGGGTTGTTTCAATTTTATATTGGATGGTTTGGTTTTCTGTTGTTAATTTGGATATTTTTGTAAATATTGATTGATTTAAAATTTTAATTTTGTCGTCATGTAGTAGGGAGAAACATGTATGCTTCTGATAATTTTCTTCTTTTCCTCTCTATTTGTTGTAAATGTCCTGTTCTCAGATTTCATTTAGTTGATTGGCTTTTCTAATGGTTTTGCTATTTTCAGTCGTTTTATAAAGTGACTCTTCATTGTGTTTAACTTTTAGCTTTCAGTTGTGTTTATCTCTCCTTTGATTTTTCAAAGCTTTTTTTCTCGTATGTTTAATTTCGGATTTTTACCTTGGAAGGTTTATCTCTTTTAAAAGGAATGAACAAATGACCAATCTCCCCCTCACCCACCCCGGCCTCTCTCTTCCTCCTATTAAAATAATCAGTGACTATTCTTTTTCCTTCCTTTATCCCTGATGATTAGCAAAGTATCTGGAAAATAGTAGGTATTTAATAAATGCTTCACACTACTACTCCTTTTACATTCTTAAAAGTAAATATTAATATTAATTAGTTAATATTAATTTATTTTTATTGAAACAACAGGAATTTTAGTCTTGTCACATTTAGATTCCCTACCTTGGCCTAGTTCTTTGGATTTTACTTATGCTAATAAGGATTCTAGTTCAATTCTAATTCTTTGAATTCTTATTTCACTAATACATATACGCATATATGTACATACACACACATGCAGGATCTGTAACTTACATTCTTAGAATGTAAAGCACTGAGGATTTGGCTGACTCTCTCAGATTCACATGTCTACTATTGGTCAAATACTAGACACGAACCTAGCTGTTTCTGACTGATTCCAAAGTTAGTTCTATATTTGAGATGCATGTTTTTTTTCTTTAGATGGCAGAGTGAACCACTCACTCTCCCCATTATACATTAATTGCTATAATACCTTTCTAAGCAAGTACATTTGTGGAATATCAGCATCCACACTAGGACAAGAAGAAACGTCTATGTATAACACTTGTTTATCCAGATAAGCTTTAATTGAAGAATATTTTTCAGCCAATTTCCTAAGTGTAGATTATAACATATATTATATGTATATTCTTTAGGCAGACTGTGCATCTGTTGTAACCATTTTGGCAAAGGACTCCGTGCTTAAATTATGCACATATATGTGTGTCCCAGATCACACTCAGCCTGAAAAATGGGATCTGTGAGTTGGTTTTCGTATTTGTTTTTCAGTGTTACTATGGTGATGAATAGTGTGCTTAATTCTATAGTTGGAATAATTCTTACATGTAAGGTCACATGTGTTTCTCACTCTAACAGTTGCTCACATTTGGTACAACAATTATAACACTGTCACTAACAAGTCATTAGTTAGAATATAGAACTAGCAATTTAGGAGAATTTGTGACATAAATAAATTTAATCTGCTAAATTGCCTTTCCTTGTTAGCTAGCTGTTTCATT
This sequence comes from Pseudocheirus occidentalis, assembly GCA_028646575.1. Taxonomy (NCBI): domain Eukaryota; kingdom Metazoa; phylum Chordata; class Mammalia; order Diprotodontia; family Pseudocheiridae; genus Pseudocheirus; species Pseudocheirus occidentalis. The sequence goes on from JAQQSW010023490.1 coordinate 8,955, forward strand.
CAAGCAAGCTTTCAGCCTTTGCATTGCCTTCAGAACTGTACTACCCTTGTATGCTTTACATTTGTATTTGAGGAAGTGAGGGTGAGGGTAAAGAAAACTGAGAAAATCTTTCTACAGAGGAAGACTACACTTACTCATGATCTGAAATTTTAAAGAATCATTTTAAAGCTTTATTGTGTTCACAGAATCTGTGATAGTGGGTGAATTTTTTAAAACTATATCTCCAATTAAAAATTAAAAGCAATTTTGAAATAGTATAAAATATTGTAAATTTTAAGAATGCCGCAAAACCAACATACTTTCTGAACTGTTTTCTTATCAGTACTGCCTCCTTGTCACATCTGCCAAATTGGAGTTTGAGAGTTTCCCATGTAAGGTCAGTGTCCCTAAAAACAATCCCAGCTGTTCAAAATCATAGAAGGCTAAATAAGATCTTAAATTAGCCAGGAAAAGAAGAACTTGACCTAGGCACAGTAGGTCCTCATGGGAAATTTAAATGAGAAAATTTTGTTCATTTGAAATTTAGAATAAGGGATATACATTTTGCTTCTTTAAAAAAGAAGGGGGTTAATATGATAACTTTATTATATGTTTAAAAGGAATAGTAAATTGTACATAATAGATTTGCAATTTCACATGCAATCATCTTTTTCATTATACTGTGTTATGGAAATGCTTGCTTTATTCCATAAATTAAAAAAAATAAAATTTAAATAAAAGAAGAGGTTTGCTAAGCAAAATGATACAAGTGAGACTGGGTGAAATATTTAGATCAGTGATTTTTGAGCAACTTCAGTTGCTCCATTCATTTAGGCAAAACAGATTAATATGCTAAAAGGCAAAATATATTTACCTAATAATTTAGATAAATTCCTTAATGATTTCTACAAAACAAGATTTTGTCCACCTTCCCTAAAGTTAGCTTCCCCCACACTAACCCTTCCTCTTACTTTCTTCATCCAGTGAGAGATGACAGTGGGACATGGTTTGGGATTTAGAATGCTTGGTTTCAAATTCTTCATCTGATGCTTACTGCTGTATGACTTTAATCTGAAAAATGATCTGGTCAGTTAATCAGGAGTCAGTGGTAAAGGAATGATGGCCAGCAGTGGTTGGAGGCTGGAGCACTGAGCTCCAGGAGCCCATGTTTGAAGTACTGTTTCACTGATGTAATACACAGGATGCACTGGAGTTCTTGGTCTCCAGCCTCTTATAGGTTCACTCTTGATCTGGTCAGACGGGCAGGGGCAACAGCTTCGGAGGGGTTAATAATCAGCTTCAGTCTAATCTGTTCTTTTCAGAGGATTGTG
>JAQQSW010023491.1:0-10263 GCA_028646575.1 Pseudocheirus occidentalis
AGTTTCAGCTCCTGAATCTAGGTGATTGTCTGGCAGATTCAGGAGGGAGCTGGGACCAGGGAAGGGGATCCAGGGAATCAGAGAGACCACCCAGAGTCAAAATGAAGAAAAGGCTTCCCCTTGGACTAAACTGAGGTTTGCTGGAAATCAAGGGGTGGAAGGATTTGTGTGGCCATCTAGGAACTTTATTTGGAAACTAAAGTTAATGGTTACCCCAGGAGTGGCAGATCAGTATATTGTGAATTGTTAATTGAATCGACTCCCTTGTAGGGAAACTAGGTCATTCCTTTGTTAAGTGAGTGATTGGATCTCTGATTAGATTGATTGAATCTTTAAGTGTTAAGCTGGTTTCTCCCTTAGGGAAACCAGTTGATTCTTCTTTTGTTCCTTGTTCTAAATATTGTGTCTTTCTGAAATTAGATATAATACAGAGACTTTCCTTTTTCTGAAGACTGTATAGAATATTGTAAACTGTTGAAACTGTGAGCATTGTACTGAATAAAGATTTGTAATGGAATAAACAGAGTGTTCACTAATACTATGTAATCTGAATCTTAAAAGCTCCTCACAGTAGCATTCTCTCAGAAATCTACTGCTGATTGGCTTTACATAGGTCTGTATTCCAAAGAGATCATACAAATGGGAAAAGGACTCACATGTACAAAAATATTTATAACAGTTCTTTTTGTGGAGACAAAGAATTCAAAAATGAGGGGATATCCATTAGTTGGGAAATCACAGAACAAATTGTGGTAAATGAATGTAACAGAATACTATTGTGCTATAAGAAATGATGAATAGGCAGATTTCATAAAAATCTGAGAAGACTAACATGAATCTGATAGTGAGTGAAGTGAGCAGATACAGGAGAACATGGACAGAGCAGAAGCAACAGTATGTAATGATTATCTAAGATACACTAAGTTCTTCTCAGCAATACAAGGTTCCAATATAATTCCAAAAGACTCATGAGGTAAAATGTTATCCATGTCCAGAAAAACGAAGTCTGAATGCAGATTGAAGCATATTTTTTTTACATTTTTTTATCTCATGTTTAACATGATTGTCCATGTATAACCTATCTATATTGGATTGCTTTCTGTCTTGAAGAAAGGAGAGGGAAAAGAGGAAAGGAGAAAAATTTGAAACTCAAAATTTTACAAAAATTAGTGTTGAAAATTATCTTTACATGTAATTGAAAAATAAAAAATACTATTAAGAAAAGAAAAGTTTTCTTTAAAAAGTAGAATTGATTTTATTATCAGCTATTATAATGTGGTTTATGAGAAAAATACAAATGATAGGTGGTTTCCCAAAATTTGTGACTATTTCTCATCTTAAGCAGAAATTAAGTGGCTTTAGAATTAGAAAGAAGAAACTGATTTGGAAAGATTTTTCAAACTAGATAGATGAAAGAAAGAAGCATTTCTTGATTACCCACTTCATGCCAAGAACTGTGGTAAATATTTTACAAATATCTCATTTAAGACTCACAACCATCCTGGGAGTTAGGCATTCTTATTATCTCCATTTTATAGTTGATGAAACTGAGGCAAACAGGTTAAACGACTTGACCAGGGACCCAAAGGCAGTGTTGACTTCACATCTGAATTCAGGTATCCCCAACCTACTCCTCTATCCACAACATCACCTCAGTGCCTTGAAGATAGGAGGGATGTGGTAGAGAATACTGAATAGGCCAGAAAGATGTCCCTTACTCTTATCTTTGCAAAATGACTTTTACTCTGCTTTAATGACTTTGAATATCTTTCCATGCAGTATTTAAACCATTATTACATATTGACAGTGGATTGGAGATGAACAATTTATATAGGAATCTTGGAGTACCAAAAGCTAAGTTAAATTTTATAGATGATTTAAAAACTTACGTGATTTTAAAGCCCTTTTCTCCAATTTTCAGTCAAAAGTTGAAGGTATCAATGAGGACAGACCACATTTTTAAAAAATTTCCTTTCTTCCAAGTGTCACCATGGTAAAATAATTCACTACAAAGTGACCAACGTACTAGGCCATAGCCATAATTTCTTTAGCTAAAGGCCTTTAGAAATTAGTATCTGCTTCAGGGGCCATACTCAAAGTCGTTTGAGCATGAGAGAATGAAGCAAATCCTTATTATCCTTATATCCTCCATGCCACAATTATACATCAGAATGGTAGTTTTGGAGAAAGTAAATAAGGCCACCAGATTTAGGGTATAACTGTAGCTAATTTATGGGAAAATGTGAATGAAATTTCACAAGATTAGCAAGTCTGGATGATGTATGATTTGACTCTCTGAAGGCAATTGCTAAATAAATGGGAGAAATCATAGATTCATTTGACTATTCACCATTAAAATTATTTTTAAATTAGGACCAGGAATTAGCAAGAGACCTCACTCACTAGAAAATTATCCTATTACTACTCCTCCCTGGGACAGATTCTCAACCTTGTCAAATACTCTGCATGAAAAATAAAAAGATTCTTCAATGCCAAATAATGGAATAAATCTTCTAAGGCATGATATATTTTGGTAAAAAGTATATTTTATTATGTACCTCTTCTATGTGTTTCCTCAGTCTTCATAATATAAGATAGTTTATAAGTATATAGATAGAGATACAAGTATATATATATTTGTTATTATTATAGATCAGTGTGAAAGAGAAACAAAGAGAGAAAATTTGTCTAGTTCTAAATCAGTCATCCTATCATCTCATGATATCTTAGATCCCCAATTACAATGCAAGTTTCTAGGTATGAATCTCATAGCCCTCTGCAGCTTGCAACTACAATTAAAGAATTACTTTGGATTTGAGACTGAATTGAAATGGTACAGAGCCATGGAAGAGTAGAGGTAGTGAGATGGTATTGGTAGTAGCAGAAGTTTATTTTTGTTGTCATGGTATTTATGGTTATGGGCGTTGTGTGATTTTTGAGAACAGACTTACCCTAAAAGAAATCAATGGATGATATCTTCTTTATAATACCAATCTACATATTCAAGGCACTTATCTGATTATAGTCACGGGAAAATTTGTCCCTATAAAGCTAGATAGGCTTGAGAAGCTGACAAAAACAAATATGACCATTAATGAATTCTACCAAAAAAAATTTCTCATTCAAAGTCCTGCTTCTATTTGCAGCCATATATCCAATAAATAATATATATGGAATTGCTGCAGAGTAAGACTATATCTATGCTTATGCATAGAAATGAATCTTTCCTTTCCACTGTCCTATAATCATAAGAAGAATTGAAGACATATTTCTGTTCAGAATAAATTGTGATATAGGAAACTAGTCTCATTAGAAGACACTGACTAATAAATAGTGGTTCCTCAGGTCAGACAAGATTTTATTCATTCAGTCTAGCATCCATATTCAATATAAATCCTACAGATGATTATAAAGCCAATCACAAACAGCTCTCCTGAGGACTGATGCTGTGAATAAATTATAGCATCTAATCACATAGTACAGTAGACTCTATTTATTCAGCAATAAATTAAGCAAAACATTCAATAAATTAAAGTACAACATTCATAACAATATAACATAACTTATTACTAAGGTGGCCACATAATCTTCAACAAAGCATGTCATTAAGTAATTCACCATCTCATCAAACAATATAAAGTACCCATCTAAAGTCTTCTTTCATCTTGACTGAAGGCTGACTTCTAATCATCCTTAAGCCAATCATCCTTAAGGGGTAGTGGAAAGTACAAAGGCCATCCACCCCTAGGTCACAGTAATTTACAATGTCATCAGTCAGCACTGAGTACCCAAGTAAATTCTCCTTTTATCTTAATGTGAGGCTGACTTCCATACCCCATGGCTCCTCTTCCACCTCTTTCCTGAATTCACCTAGCTGTTGCCTGGATTCACAGGTTGGCAGCTCTCCATTCCTGTTCCATATCACAGCTCACAGGGACTGCTCCACTCCAAGCTCTTCACAGTTTCATGTCTAGGAAAGCAAAGTACAACAGGGCTATAACAATATTTACATGCATTGCCAGCACTGTCATCTCAATTCACTTCATGTCTGAGAAATCAACAGAATGCTTCTGACAAAGTAACACTAACGCAAATCAACTTATAGAGGGCTTCTGCCTGACAAAGCAACATCGACCCAGACAGAAAAAATAGACAGAATGCTAACACCACAAACATTCTCCCTCTTAGTTCTGCTTGGTTCCAGCTCATGCTTGAACTTCTGTCTGCTCTTCTCTTTCTTCTTCTACCCGTCCTCTTCCACACTTTCAGCAACTACCTCCCACCATACCCTCCATGTAATGACATTAGGTGTATTAAGGGCAGGGAAGGTCTTCAAACTCCCTTAGGCCTATTAAGAGCAACACAATGTACACTGTTTCCATGAAGGACTTCAGACAATTGAAGGCAAGTCTCAAAAGCACTTGGATAACTGAAACAAGGAGCCAAATACTACTATGCTTGCCCACACAATGATACAAAAAGAACTATTTCTATATTGTATCTTCAAAGTAGGCAGCATTTTCAAAGTATCATTTTGCTGATTCAGTTCTTCACTCAAATAAATACTTCTTTCACTTTATAATATTTCATTTCTTTTCATAATTAAATTCTGTTCCAACTCTTTAAATCATATAATGCTGTTAAACTGAAGCGTATTTTATATTCAAATTTTGTACTAAGACACTAAAATGAATCATGTGCTCCACTCAGCTTTGACAAAAATTATTATCTTACCAACTTCAGCCTAATGGTGAGAATTTTCTTTAGAAAGTGAAAAATAGTAAAGATACACCACCCTTGCTCTATGGTTGGTATATTTGATTAATATCAGATTATAAGATGGTACCTCAAAGTAAAAATTTGCTGATTTACTACCATGTCAATTTTCAAATGTTGTAGCAACAACATAACATCAATCACATGACTTGTCAAAAAAAGATAAAATATTGCAGCAGGAAAATTCTTCTTAAACATATATAGAAGTCTCTGAAATTAATATTAACACAAATTGTGTCCCTCAATACTCTTTTACAAAAGAAGCAAGATTTTTAACAGCAAGACATGGTAGTAGTCTTCATATATTGAACTATATTCTTTATGACATGTAAAACTAACTCTTCAAAAAGGCAATATTATGGTGTATGGATAAGGATGACAAGAATACATGTCAATTAAGACCACAGTCAAATTTTTGTCCAACTAGAAGCTATCCTCTCAACAAATGACAATTATTAATAAGTTTAAAACATTACAAAGCAAAGGAAAAGTAATATTCCTACATTCTATCGATAAAAATATACACACTAAATACTATAATGGATTTGAAGTTTAAAAAAATGCTTTCAAATACAATTTACTTATACAAGATATATGTGGGCCTAAGTACAGTTCAATAAAAAGAATAAGAAAAATAATATCCATGATATCTGCAGCACTGTAAATGTATAGAACAAAAAAATGGAATTGAACACTATGAAATCATAATTAAAATACAAACATGCCCTTGAAGAATAGTTGTGAAAATCACTTCCCTGTCTTATTTTTGGAGTTGGAGAATTATAGAGAATGGAATATCACATATACTGTCAGAGAGAATTAATTGTGATTTCTTTGACTGAAATCCTTTTCTTTTTAGCTCTTTCATGATTTTCCTTTGTTACAAGAGGTGACTAAATGGGGACAGGGGGTAGGACACAGTCAGAAATGAATGTAATATAACAATAATGTGTACCAATAATAACTTTAATGGTTGACCCATAAATGTCCAATAAAATTTATATTCTCATTATTTGGAATGTCTGATCATGCTTTGGGATATTTTTCTGCAGTGAAGCCTAAAATGAAAAATAATAAATATAAAAGTTCCATTAAGTTAAAAAAAGCATGCATTAAAAAGCTGTAGTCAAAATAAGGTAACAAAAGTCATAACTTTTCAATTATATTGACTGATGAAATAATTCTTAATATTCTTGTTCTATTAAATTTCTGTTTAATTTATTGAAATTTTAAAATATTTTCCCCAAAAACCAGCAGTCTCCAGAGGAAAGATATATCCCTTTTTGAGTTGGACTTGCCAAGAAGTACAGTATAAATTTACAATAGCTTTTTTTGGAGGGGGGGAAATAAGGCAATTGGGGTCAAATGACTTGCCCAAGGTAATACAGCTAGTTAAGTGCCAAGTGTCTGAGGCCAGATTTGAACTCATAGCCTCCTGACTCCATGGCCGGTGCTCTATTCACTGTGCCATCTAGCTGCCCATTAAAGTGACTCTTTTAATGTATTTCCCTGCATCTTTCTTCCTTTTACTCAACAGAACTTTGGAAAGGTTCAGTATAATGTATCAAGCCTTATCTAGTGTTCCAGAATGTATTTATAGCCAACTTATCATGCTCCTTTGTATTAACCTCTATTATTCTTGGTATCATAGTGTTTTGCTCCTGACTTAACTGGAAGAATGAACTTGGATTTCTGTAAATACAAATATAAAAGTCATCACCCAAACTTACAAAATTTCATCTGCTAAGAGTCCACATGCACTCCTAAAACCAAGGGCAGGATGCTATTGCAAAGATCAATACTAAACTTTATAGTATAATAGAATCACAGCTCTAGAGCAGAAACAGTCTTTAAAACATATCTAATCCAACCCCCTCTCACACAAATAGGAGGAAGAACCTAATAATGGTCCTATTTCATTTAGATAACCTTAAATGGGAGTTCATAAAATTATTTATTTTTTATGTTTGATAACTCCATTTTCAAATAATTGGTTTCCTTTTCAATACAATATTATTTTATTTTATACCTTTAACAAATGGTATTATGAGAAGGGATCTATTATATTTACTAAATTGACTTTCTCTCTCTCTCTCTCTCTCTCTCTCACACACACACACACACACACACAGACAAACACACACACAAGGTTAAGGGTCCCTGATTTAGATGTAAAATGAAGAAAAAAAGATAACAGATGCACTTGTAAGAGAGACAATATTTTGGTTTGTCCTGAGTAAAGTTATTCAAAACTGTGATCTTCTATTTATATCTGTGGTGTTTTTTGTCAGCTTATCACATTATATTTACACATTGTAGAATAAATGAAATTTTAGTAAGACGTTATTCTTTTTGTACAAAGTTGCTGACATGTACTTTCTCCCAATAGATTGTGGACTTCTTAAAGAAAAGGGCTATGCTTGCTGTTGTTTGTATCCTGAGAGTTTAGTACAGTGGCTCATACATAGGTGTTGTTCTGTTGTGCCTGAATTTTGATGACCCTGCGGACCATATTGCCCTTTGAATTTTCATGGCAAAGATTCTGGAGAAGTTTGTGATTTCCTTCTCCAGTGAATTAAGGTAAACAGGTTAAGTGGCATACCAAGGATCACACACATAGCAAATCTGTCTGAGGACAAATTTAAACACAGGACTTTCTAACTCCAGGTCTGGCACTCTATACATTGTACATCTAGCTGCGAGAGTTGATTTGACTTCCCTTGAAATTATACATAATATAAAGTGCCACCACAAATCAGAAATGTTTAATTCTATATTTTAAACCATATTACCTGTTTTTTGCCTAAAATTCAACTGAAGATTTATAATTGAGCCTTTCATAGCACTACTCTTATTTGAAATTTGTTAAAGTTATACACTAAAATTTTATTTAATGCTCTCTTACTACATTACTTGATTAAAAATACATTATGAATGGGGGAAATGTTGCCTTAGAGTGGATAAGGTATAATTCATTAACTTTCTCACCACTGGTTTCAGTTTATCAAGTTATAAGTTCATGTAATTATTAATTTAGAATGCAATTTTATACACAGATTCTTGTGAAAATGATGATATAACTAAGTTTCTTTGTCCTAAATTGAAACAAAATGTTCTTCTTCATAGTTCATTCTTAAATTTTGGCCTTACATGGTAATCTTAATATAGATTCTATAGCAATGAATTCTGTAAATCCATTAACAGGAAAATATTAAGGGTTCTTAAAATTAGTAGAACTCATGTAAAGAAATCTAACACTACTTTAAGATTATAAAATGATTATTTCAATCCTTAGAGTATATATGGTCATTTTAAACCTTTCTGGAAAATGTTTTTGAAATATTTTAATGCTTATCTTCTCCATAATATCTTCACTTTTTATCTTTCAAAGAATATTTACTCTGTTTATAGCCTAATGATTCTATCATTCATTTTGCTCCATTTTATGTCTTTTTTTCTTGAGAAAAAAATGTTTCTCTCTCTCTCTCCCTGTCTCTTACTCTCTTTCTCTCACTCTCTTTCTCTCTTTCTCTCTATCTCCATCTCTCTCTCTCTCTCACACACACACACACACACACACATACACACACTCACACATGCACACACGTGCACAAACACATGAAATGCTTGACTCTGACCCAGCTATCCAACTATGTCAGGGCCAAGGCTGTAATTATTTTTCCAATTTCAGATGCTGAAAAGCTTGAATTTAATCTCTTTTATCTGCCAATCACCTGAGCCACCATTGACTATGTTTAGGAACCCTGAATAGCACCCCAGTTTTGTTTAACCACTTACAATAAGTTTATATTTCACAACAAAATATTTACTTCAATTATATGGCTAGAATAAATGTCAAAAAAATTCAACAGACTCGGGATCATAAGCTTCCCTACACCACCTTTTTCTGGAATTGAGGATTAAGTTCACAACTAACTCATTTCCATATAGCAGTGGGCCTGCCAAGTTAGAACTGAAGTTGTCATCACATCTGGCTTCTACTGGACTAGAGTTCCAGGACACAGTATTTCTCCCCAGGTCCTTGGTGCTCTCTTCCCTGCAACACTCAGCCTGGATTCCTGGAATCAATCCTCATTAACTAGGACTTCTGGGATAGATTGAAGAATTCACTCCCTATACTTAGATTAAAAAAGAAAGAAAAATCCAAAGATCCAGACCCTTTTCTCATGAGCTACATTGCTTAAAGGGGAATGAAGGAGGCCCTAAGCCTAAGGTATCCTCTCACCCCTTAATAAATAGTGAGTAGAGTAAGGTGTCACTTCTTCTTTTAGATACACATAGCACAAAAATGCTTCAAAAGCCATGGTTGTACAGACTAAGGCTTTTTGAAGACATACAGTTCTGTCTACGTGACTAGTGATGGGGGGAAAGGCTTTTTTTCTAGCACATTATAGGCCAATGAAGTATGTCTATACATGTTATAGTCCTCATAATTCTCTCAGAAAAATATCCTTACTTTCTTACATGTGGAGGTTGCTCTTTTAGCACATGTTCCTGACATCGATTATATTTGCAATATTTTATCGTTTAAAACAAATAATTTCTGTTTGTTAAATTTAAATTTCTGTTTAAAAACACTTTGAAGTTTATAAAGATGCCCTCCTCAATTTTCATGAAGTTGGTAATTCACGTAATACTCTTCCTGTTTCACAGACAAGGAGTCTGAATTTATGAAAAAATAAACCATTTGTAAAATCATGACACAGCTAATAGAAAGCTTGGCACTCTACCCATGGTGTTGCCTCTGTTAAAATACCTGGATGACTGTAAAATGTTAAATGTTAATGTTGTTTTTAAAATGCTATGAGAATCTGTCTCCCTGTACGTATTGCCCAAACACTCCAAGATACAATCAAAAACCCATATATTCCCAATCTGTGATCCATCTCTTGGAAACACCTTGTCAATATAAAAGAGGCAAAGCAATTTATTACCAGCTAACTATAAAACTGAAGGTCCTTTGCTAAGTACAGGTTCAACCTACCCTCACTTTTCTTACCCTCTATTTTTTATAATGTTTCATTGTGGTACAGCCTAATTCTTTACATTTCTTACCATCAGTTCTATGATGCGATAGTGCACGTGTTCATGACTTATCACCCCAATAAATTATCAAATCTTTGAAACAGGGTATCATGATATTTCTTCTTTTTGTCATCATGAGTAGTATAGTTGCTTGTTTTTTCTCTTTCTTTTTTTTTAAATTTAGTTTTTATTTGTTTTCTTGTTTACATTATTCATTTTCATTACATTTTTTGAATTACACATTTCTCCCCGTCTTGCTCCTGCCCCAACCCCATAACAGCAATCCCACTGTAAAGCCCCTCCCCTGCTCTGCTCTCCTATTTTCTGGTAGGGCAGGAGGGGTCTCCCTATCCCAGCCCCTGTATATCTTAATTCCTAGTTGCAGGTATTGCAGAACTTTAAATTCTAGATTCTGTCTATTCCTCCCTTGTCACCCACCCC
>JAQQSW010023492.1:0-10263 GCA_028646575.1 Pseudocheirus occidentalis
ACACACACACACACACACACATATACATTTGTATTCCTGGTTTCCGCAGGCCAGGGGCTTTGAAGCAGCCCAGTGGGGGCAGCCGCTGGTTACAGCATTTCCTGCCCTTCCCCCACTGCTTCCTTGCCCTGAGGGGAGATTGGCCCAAACTGCTTTTCCTCCCCCAAATTTAGTTTCAAAGTTTCACTTTCACTGACCGTCTCTGATCCTGGTTTGCTAGATGTGAACATCCCCTCAGGTGTAGTAGATCTTCTCTGAAGTAGACTCAGGCTGCAGCTTGGGAGGCTCTACTCCTCCCCAATGCCCTGGGGCCTGGCCATGGTTTTGGTTTTCAGGCTGGGCTGGTCTCGGCTCCCAGCCTGCCGGCGCCTGCTGGCCTGCGTAATGAGCCCCCTCCTCCTGAGCTAACTTTCTCTAATCCTTGTTTTTCATGCCTTATTAGATGTGGAGTAGCTGGAGGTGAGGTAGATCTTCTCTCTTTCATAGAGCATAGGACTTAGAATTGAGTTCATGTTCTGAGGCAAGAGTCAGTAAACTAAGGCCCAAAGGCCAAATCCATCTTGGGGGCTGCTTTTGCACAGCACATAAACTGAGAATTTTTTTTGTTCACATTTTAAAATATAATGAAACTATTTAAAAATGTAAAACAAAACATTCTTAGGCTCACTGCAGAAAAAGATGTGTCAGGCCAGATTGATCCCTGTTCTAAGGAATTGCATGAATCCTACCAGTCCTATGAAAATTAAATGAAAAGTTTGCGCTGTGTTTCCATATCTTTGGAATCTCTGTTATGTTCACATAAAGTCTAAGGATATAGTCAGTATTTATAAATCACTGTTATATTTAGGTCTTAGTAGCTTCCCTTTTGCTTTTCTTTTTATTCTTTTGGACTTTATACAGTTTTGTGCAATATTGCATCATGGGAGAAGATTCTTTTTTTTCCAAGCTAGATTATGTAGAGAAGAGGGTGGGAGGACTATAAGCCATGCAGCAAGAGGATTGTGTTATGGAACATCGAAGGTGTTTATTGGAGTAAAGAGAAGATGTGGTGCTTGTGACAGTTGTTCATAAACATTTAGTCACAGAAGACACAACTAAAAGCAATAATAGTGGACAATCTGGGGAGGCAGATTTTGGCTTGGATGTCAGGTGTAAAGAAGAACTCCTTAACAATCAGAGCTGTCCCCAAATAGAATGGGTCAGATTGAGAGAGAAGTCATAAATTCTACCCATTGGAATGATTCTAGTGGGCACTTGTCGAATGTGTTTTAGGAGATAATATTTTTCAGGTATGGTTTGAATGAGATGTCCTTTGACATTGTCAGTTCCCATTTAGGGGGTCTCTTTCAGCTCTGAGATTCTATGACTTAGTTTTGAGGTTTAAATTCAGTATATTTTGCTGTCCATTTCACATTTTTGCTCACTACCTACTTGTTTAATGGTTCATGACTGAGTTGTTTTGATTGTGTGCAATATCTTTTTCTTATTCTTATTTTTCCTTGCTTTTTATTAATTCTGATCTTAACTCTATAACTCCATGGCCTCCTTGTAGCATGGGCAACTGATTCAGAGATAACTCCTCTATCAATAACAAAGCTTTTCTTGTCTGTTTAAGAGACGTCTTGGAATAATGAATAGAGAGTTGGCCTCAGAGCCAGGTTTACCTGTACTCAAGTCCATACCTGTATATGTGAGCCTCTCTGAGGTTGGGTAAGTTATTTAACCTCTTTGGACTCTAGATAACCCACTAAGATTATAAATTATGGAGAAGGTGCCAACTTGCATTGATAGAAGAAATTTTCTTATTGTAAATTCACTAGAACAATGAAATCATAAGTTCAGCCCCTATCATCCATCTCTTTTCTGGTGCCCACCATAACCAGTGCCTACCAAGTCTTTCTTTTAGAAAGTCTTCATGATATTCAGGCATGAGTTTTTTTTGTCAATCAGTAAGTCTTTATCATCTTTTATTTCTTCTTCCAAGTGATGCTTTCCTATATATTTTTCCTTATTCTTCCTTATTGCTACCCTTGCAATGAAGTCACCAAGCATCAGAACATATTCATTTAAGTTAGAGGGTCTTATCAAGTTCTTCATAGACTTTCTTGACTACATACCTAGCAATCAATTCTGATCTTTAAACTGAAGTTATTTGCATCTGCAACTTCTGTTTGTTGTCCTTGTAGATTATATGTATGTCTACTTGAGTCTGCCTAAGTTTGGCTTTTAAGGAAGGCACAAATAGATATTTCTAGAATTTCATCCATCCTTTTACAAATGAATCTTTGACACCTGCCAGGAGGGGAGCAGGAAATTGGGGCCACAATGCTGACCAGTGCTCAAAGAGGGAATACTGGACTAGAATTATATCCATTTGCCCCCCCCCACAATTGTTGCTAATCTAGAGGAAATAATTTTTAGCTTCAAGATGCTTTTCCTGGTCACTAACCCATAACAGCAAAGGGGTATTTCAAGCTACATCCAAAGACTTGACTCCCTTCCCACTAAGCAGTAATTAGGTAAAGATCATCCCACATATTGAATAGTGAATACATCTATTTATCCAAGCATATAGCAAACAGAAATAAGAAAAGTTTAGAATATACCAGACAATATACCACAAACGAGCCCTTTCCCTGGGACTGAGATATCTCGGCTCAGATCTCAGAGAATCCCTGATTTCACCCAAAGGAAATTGCTGTAAGTTTCTAGTGTGGCAAGCTAGAAATAGGGCTATGTTAGAGGCTCCTCTACTTGTTGACTTCTTCCCAGAGTCTTCCTCACTCTTTAAAGGCCTTTTCCTAGATTGAATCTGGAACCATGTCTATCCTTTCTCAAAACTGGAAGCCAGGAAAAGAATTATTCCTCTTCTAATTTCTTGCCAACTCTACCCCTCACACTGGCATAAAGTTATGAATAATCATTCTCTTCACTGATAAGAATCTTATGCCAATGCCTAGACTTGAGCCCTAAGGTTACACCTCAGTATGTGATGACTAAAATTTTCATGAAATAATGCTCCTTTTTGCCTTTGGGTGTACTGTATGATAAAATCTACTCTGCCAACTCTTTTCTTTGCCTCTCCAAGGAGCCATCCTTCCATTCAGCTGTAATTTCCCTATCCTGATTTCATTTATAAGAAGAATGTCAATTGATATGCTTCAGCTCCTTAAGCAATATGTCCACTTGTTGGTTATTGGACATAGATCTCACAGTTAGAGTAGCAAGCATCAAATTAAAGTTTATATACAGTCTAAAAACTGATTCTTTTACCCCTGTCCCTTTTATTATCACTTTGCCATTATCACTGCAGAAATGAAAGGGGATGGCATTTTATCAAGAACCATTGTACATTTGTTTCATGGGTTACTATGGCAAAAACATCCATCACCATGTAAAATGATGAACCTCTTTATTTTTAAAAATTTATTTATTTTTAGTTTTCAACACTCATTTCCATGAAATTTTAAGTTACACTTTTTCTCCCCATCTTTTCCCCACCCCGCCCTGAAATAGCAAGTCCACTGAATACCCCCTTCCCCCAATCTGTTCTCTCTTATATCCTCCCTCATTATCCTCCCTAACTTTCTAGTAAGGCAAGATAGCTTTCTGTACCCCAGTGCCTGTATATCTTATTTCCCAGTTGCATGTAGAAAACAAAATTTTTTTTAAACATTTGTTTTTAAAACTTTGAGTTCCAGATGTTTTCCCTTATTTCCTCCTCACCCACCCCCCACTGGGAAGAAAAGCAATTCAATATAAGTTGTACATGTGTAGTTACCCAAATCATTTCCATAATTGTTATATTGTGAAAGACCAACTATATTTCCCTCCATCCTATCCTGCCCCCCACTTATTCTGTTTTCTCCTTTGACCCTATCCCTTTTCAAAAATGTTTGCTTCTAACTACCCTCTCCCCCAATCTGTCCTCCCTTATATCAACCCTCTTCCTATCCCCTTCTCCCCTACTTTCCTGTAGGGTAAGATACCCAATTGAGTGTGTATGTTATTCCCTCCTTAAGCCAAATTCAGTGAGAGTAAGGTTGTCCCATTACCATTCACCTTCTTGCTCTTCCCCTCCATTGTAACAGTTTTCTCTTGCCTCTTTTATAAGAGATAATTTACTCTTATCTCCCCTTTCTCCTCTCAATAAATTCCTCTCTCACCTCTTAAATTTTATTTTTTTAGATATCATCTCTTCATATTCAACTCATCCTGTGCCCTCTGTCTATGTATACATGAACATACATATGCCCACACTCACATATATATTTATATACACATACACCCTTTTATACATACATACATACATATGTATGTATGTATACATATATACATATATATTTCCTTCAACTATCCTCATACTGAGAAAAGTCTTATGAGTTACAATGATCATTTGTCCACATAAGAAAGTCAATAGTTCAACTTTAATAAGTTCCTTATGATTTCCTTTTTCTGTTAACCTTCTCATGCTTCTCTTGCTTCTTGTATTTGAAAGTTAAATTTTCTGTTCAGCTCTGGTTTTTTCATCAAGAATGCTTGAAAATCCTCTATTTCATTAAATGATCATATTTTCCCCTGAAGCATTATATTTAGTTTTGCTGGGTAGGTGATTCTTGGTTTTAATCCTAGCTCCTTTGACCTCTGGAATATCATATTCCAAGCCCTTTGATCCCTTAATGTAGAAGCTGCTAGGTCTTGTGTTATCCTGATTGTGTTTCCACAATACTCAAATTGCTTCTTCCTGACTGCTTGCAGAATTTTCTCCTTTACCTGGGAACTCTGGAATTTGGCTATAATATTCCTAGGAGTTTTCTTTTTGGATCTTTTTTCAAGAGGCAATTGGTGAATTCTTTCCATTTCTATTTCGCCCTCTGGTTCTAGAATATCAGGGTAATTTTGCTTGATAATTTCTTGAAAGATTGTGTCTAGGTTCTTTTTTGATCATGGTTTTCAGGTGGACTAATAATTGTTAAATTTTCTCTCCTGGATCTATTTTCTAGGTCAGTGGTTTTTCCAATGAGATATTTGGCATTGCCTTCTATTTTTCATTTGTTTGGATCTGTTTTATAGTACCTTGATTTCTCATAAAGGCATTGGCTTCCAATTGCTCGAATCTAATTTTGAAGGAGTTATTCTCTTCAGTGAATTTTTGAAATTCCTTTTCCATTTGGCAAATTCAGCTTTTTAAGGCATTCTTCTCTTCATTGGCTTTTTGGGTCTCTTTTGCCATTTGAGTTAGTCTATTTTTAAGGTGTTATTTTCTTCAGGGTATTTTTGGGGTCTCCTTGGGCTGTTGACTTGCTTTTCTTGATTTTCTTGCATCATTCTCATTTCTTTTCCCAATTTTTCCTCCACTTATCTTACTTGATTTTCAAAATCCTTCTTGAGATCCTCCATGGCCTGTAACCAGTTCATATTTTTCTTGGAGGCTTTTGATGCAGGAATTATGATTTTTCTATCTTCCCCCAGCTCCATGCCTTAATTCTTTTTGTTCCCACAAGAAGGATTCTATGGTCTGTTTGTGCTTCCTGTGCTTGCTCATATTGCCAGCCAATTACTTGATGTTTGAGCTCTTTGCCATGGTAGAACTGTGCTTCCATAATGGAGAGAGCTTTGTCCCAAATTGCTGGGGTTTTTGCAGCTACTTGAGTATTAGGAGGGTGCCATCTCTACAGCCCCCACAAGCTCTGTCTCACTGGTCACACACCCCAGAACTGCCACCCAAGACTGTGATCCAGCTCCAATCAGGTTAAAGCAAGAGTGATTACCCTCTGAATGGTCTCTTGGTCCCCCTACAATCTGCAGGCCAGAAGCTCCTGAGGCAGCCATTTGGGGTAGCCACTGTACCACCTCCACTTCTTGCCCTGGGAGCAACTTTCCATCCACCCCTGTTGCAACAGAGTTCCTCATTGATCTTTTACTTTGGTGTTTATGGGTTGAGAAGTCTGGAAGCCACCACAGCTGCTGGTTATTCACTCTCCTAAAGTCTGCTCTGGCTGCCTCCACTGGTTGAGGCCACCCTGGGGCTAGAACTGTGAGGCTCTCAGTGCTCTGAGAAAGACCTTTCCTGTTGGCCTGCCAGGCTGTCTTCAGCAGGAAATTTGTTTCTCTGTGTTACTTTGTGGGTTCTGTACTTTTAGAATTTGTTTAGAGTTCTTTTTTGACAGGTGTTGGAATTGTTTGGCGCTGGAACCCACACCAATTTGTGCTTCAATTCTGCCATCTTGGCTCTGCCCTGATGAACTTCTTTACACTTAGCTAGGGTGTTCCTCAGACAATGACCTTGGTATGTTGCCAGGATCATACTCAAATGGAAAATAGAAATGATATCAACAGCCATTATAATATTTTTATACAGAAGTTTAATCATTGGAAAGTTATTGTTATGATATAGCAACCAAAAGAGTCCAGAAAACACCTTAGTCATCAAATATATCACTTAATTTCTAGAAGGAGAAAGATGACTGCCCAAGAGAACACAAGATTAAGATATACTTCTTTCAAAACTCATTCAAAGAAAGATGGACAGTTACAAACATCATCATCTAATAGAGTAGAGAGAAGCAAGCAGTGGAGGATAAAAGTAGTTTAAAGAAAGCTTTTAAAGATATCCAACTAAATTACCCTAGGGAAATTTAAGGATGAAGATGAAAGGAAGAGAACAAGTAGGAAAAAGTAGGTAAGATTTATAAGAATTATTATGACAAACTTTTTTCAGATCAAGGATAGTGGACCCACCACACTTGGTCCTTAACATCAGAGTCCTAGATATGCTGATAGGAGAGAGAGAAATGGCACTAAATAGTACAAAGATGAGAAAAGACAGATTACATCAAGTATAAGAAGGTGATCTGTGCAAGAGGCAATGGATTAGTCTTTCACAATGGACCAAAAGATGTAGAGTCCCATTGAAGGGGAATTGATTTCCTGTGGACAGTAGGGTCCTCTAGATGCTCCTGGTTGTGCTTGATGTGCTGATTGCATTAAACCACAGAATGTGGCAGAGCCTCCTGGACGAGTTCTTTAACTAAAGGAGTTTGGTCTTACCAACCACACAGGAAAGACCAAGTGTCCAATACTGTCTATTTGCACAGATTATAACATGCATTTAGATGGATAACCTATAGAACTTGTACAACGGTATGTATATCTGGGACAGATGGATAACAAATTGGGCGCATAGTTGAGCTCATGAGGAAGAGTGGACTGAATTTTCTTTTAAGAAATTGCAGAGTTCAGTAGGGCAGCTAGGTGGCATAAGGGATAGAATGCTGGGCCTGGAGTCATGAAGACTCATCTTCTTGAGTTCAAATCTGGCTTCTGACACTTAGTAGATGGGTGACCCTGAGCATGTCACTTAACTCCATTGCTCCAGTTTCATCATCTGTCAAATGAGCTGGAGAAAGAAATGGCAAACCACTCCAGTATCTTTGCCAAGAAAACCCCAAAAGGGGTCATGAAAAGTTGGACGCAACCAAAATGACTGAAACAGAACTCCTTTAATGACTCCAAGCTTCCCCTGATGGCAGAGGTCCATCTTTTAATATACTGATTTCAACTTCTGTTGCTTTATGGCAAGGGGACTTGGAATACAACATCTGCCAAAGAATTAAAAGTGAACATCATCTAGAGTATAATGGAGAAGAGTATGGTAGATGTGATCAGACTGCAACATGAAACCAAGGAGGAATTTTGAAAACTAGGGATGAAATAAGTCATCAAAGAATTATGTGATAAGAGTTGGTCATGTGATATGGGAGAGGGATGACAAACAGACAGCCAATGGCTTCACTGGTACCTTTACAATATCAAGAGAAAGGAAGGAAGGACTCTGATTTGTTGGGTCAGTATGTGTCAAGAAACATTTGTTAAACATCTCCCATGAGCCAGGCACTATGCTAAGTTCTGGGAATACAAATCTGAAAAAAAGTGCCTGTTCTCAAGGAGCTTGCAAGACCTGAAATGGAAAGGTTAGGAGGAAAGGTACCCAACATGGGGACATGGTAGATAAGTCAGAGAAATCCCAGAGTAGTGCATCAAGGTGAGAAATAAGATGTCTGAGCTAAGCTCCCTCCTTAAAGGGAGATTTTGGAGTTCAAGGCTCCACCCTGTAATAAGAGGGGCAGAGGGTGATGATGAGGTTGAGTACTAAGGCTCATAGTATCATGCAGGATCATGATGAGGATCCCCTGTGGCAAGCAGAAACCACACAGGAAGGGCAGGAATCTAGTTTATTAGAGAGAACTTCCAAATCAGAGATCACAGATTATTTTAAGCAAGCCCTGAACTAAATTCTAAAGGTTTATGATATATGGTCTATCAACATTTTAAGTTCACAGTTATATAATTACAGCAACTCGTACACTATGGAGAACTCTACCAATTCTGTTAATTGGTGGAAATTTCTAAGATTCTTATTGTAATATGGTTTCTCAGCACTAATTGATTTATAATTTTGCTTCTATAGTAGAAAGTCATAGGTTTGGGATTAGGGACTGAATTTTAGCACCAGCTTGCCACTTAATAGCTGTGTGACCTGAGAAAGTCACTTACTCTTTTTGGACCTTGGCTTTTTCTCATCTCTAAGATAAAAGGGTTAAGCTAGATGACAATAAAAGTCCCTCCCAATGCTGAAGCTATGATATTATGATCCTAGCATATGACAAATACAGATTCATGATAAAATGTTGTAATCAACAACAATTTATAGAACATCTATATGCAGGCAACTGTTTCAGGCAAAAAAGTAAAAAAAAATATAAAGAAATATAACATTTAGCCCCCTTTTCTGCAGATTATAATCTGGGGAGATTGGAAAGAGAAATGACAATATAAATCACTTGAATTGGAATTTTCCAATTGGAAAGATATTTCTTGAAATGTGAAACAGTACAGGGTCATAAACATGTTGGAACATCTGAGATTATTGCCCCATTTGTAGCTGCCTGGATCCCAGCTTGATAGTCCTCTTCCTGTATAGATGCCTCAGTGTTCCTCCACCATTGCACTGTCTTCACTAGATCAAAGCCAAGACCAAAGTGGAGGGAGTATTGGTGCATGATTATCTGTTTGCAGATGATTGTGCACTCAATGAAACCTCCAAAGCTGAGATGCAACAGGGTATGGATCAGTTTTCTGTTGCTTGTGGTAACTTTGGCACAACTTGGCCTAACAGTTAACACCAAGAAAACACAGGTGCTTTATCAGCCACCATCACACCATCCATAAGTGGAACCATCAGTGTACTTTCCAAGGACTGACACATTGATAAAGAGGTTGACACATGTATTGCCAGAGCTAGCTCAGTGTTTGGGAGGCTTCAAAGGAAAGTGGGAGAGAAGAAGTATTAGCCTGATGACCATACTGATGGTCTACAGAGTCCTTGTGCTGACCTCATTGTTATATATCTGTGAAACCTGGACAGTTGACTAGCACCATGCCAGTAAACTGAATAACTTTTATTTGAATTGTCTTAGGAAGATTCTGAAGATCACCTGGCAGGATAAAGTACCAGACACTGAGGTCTTTACTCAAACTTAACTGCCAAGCATTCTAACTCCACTTCAGAGAGTGCAACTCCAATGGGTTGACTATGTTGTTCGAATGCAGAATGTACACTTGCCAAAAAGATATTTTGTGGAGAACTCATACAGGGCAAGCATTTACATGGTGTAATGTTAATCAATTTGTTTGATCAGATACTTAGGGCTAAGCAGATCATATACTTAGGGTTAAGTAGATCCTAGTAACTTAGGGCTAAGTATAGAACTCTGTTCATTGGTGAAAAGGTGTGAATTCCCCTGTTGACGTGGAAGAATGCTATTGACTGAGACATTCCCCTGTTGACTTGGGAAGAAGGCCAGTGTTTATAAGCAGGAGAATTTTGGAGAGACAGACAGATTTTGGATTTGGTTTCTGAGTGAAGCTGACTGAAGATACGAACAGGATGGGACTTTGTTTGTTGGTGGCCTGGCTGATCCTTGAGTTCCAGGCAAGAGAAGTCCTGAAGGGTTTGAGGTGTGCTGAATCCGGTGAACTTCAGTGTGTGCCAGGGATTGCCTTGAGGACTGGACAAGGACCTGGGAGCTGTTCATCCCTGAGGACTGGACAAGAACCTGTAAGCTTTCAGCTCCTGAATCTAGGTCATTGTCTGGCAGATTCAGGAGGGAGCTGGGACCAGGGAAGAGGATCCAGGGAATCAGAGAGACCACCCAGAGTCAAAATGAAGAAAAGGCTTCCCCTTGGATGAAACTGATGTTT
>JAQQSW010023493.1:0-10263 GCA_028646575.1 Pseudocheirus occidentalis
CCTCCTTTCCCTCCCGAGGCAACCCCTTCCATTTTCAAAAAGTACTATTTCTTTGAAAGTTTTTCCTCATGTTGAGCCAAAATCTGTTTTCTGTGTCCTTGTCAACACTGTTCCTAGTTGTTCCTTCTGGGGCCAAACAGAATAGATCTAATCATGCTTGAGATACTTGAAGGCATTCAGATGCTTGAAGACAGCTATCATGTCACCACCTTCCCCCAGGTTAGCAATCCTCAGGTTTTTCAACTGATTTTTACATGACATAGCTTTGATATTTCTCAGATAATCTCCAACTTATCAGTAGATACTCTCCTTAATATGTAATAACAACTGGGCACAGTAGTCTGAATTTGATCTGATCAGAGTATCATGCACAGTACAGTGATGACCTTTCTCCTTGTATATACTATATTCCTATCAATTTGGCCTAAAATCACGTTAGCTTTTTTTTCTCTACATCACCATGTTGACTCACTGACTTTAATCCATTCAAACCTCTGGGTCCTTATTCACATGAACTAAACATAGGATTCTTGTATATTCTCCATTTTTTATTTGTGGAGTTGATTTTTTGGATCCAAGTGTAAGACTTGAAATTCATTCCTATCGAATTTAATTTGATTACATTTTGTCCACTGTTATCCCATTCAGGTAGTTTTGGATCCCAGTTCTCCTTTCTAACGTGTTAGTTAAGTAAATGATTATTGACTAATTTTATAGTCATGAAAATCCAGTCTGTTCTTTTGATTGAGAAGAGTGGTTACGGGTGGGGGGGGAATAAAGAAAGCCAAATACTTTTTATCATGTTAAAAAAAGTATTTCTGAGTTTCATTTTCATCCCTTTCATCAGTTTCATGGAATTATACACACAGAAGGTACTTCAGAGTTTTTCTAGTTCAACTCCACCATTTTACAGATAAGAAAACTGAGGTTCAGGAAGGTTAAATGACTTGTCAGTGGTCATATAGCTAGTAATTATTAGAGGAAGGATTTGAACTCAGGTCTTCTGATTCCAGAGTCATTGTTCTTTTAACTGGATTGCATCACCTGTGGACAAACTGAAACACAAAAGGGCTAAATCAAGTAATAAAAAAAAATGAGAATGATATTTTCCCCTATAATTTTTTCCAGAATGTTTAGATTTTGGTCTTCTCATCAGCATTTCACTAACTAGCATAGAGTTATTAATAATTGATATAAAATTTGGAGAGTTCATGGCATTGAATGGGAAAAAAATCTCATCTTTATTTGAACATAATTGACTTATTTGCAACCCTATGAAATTTTTTTCATACAAAATATTATTCTGAGAAGGGTTCCATAGGCTTCACCAGATTGTCAAAGGGGTTCTGATATAAGTAAGGTTAAGAACACCTGAGGAGGAGGAGTGGGGAATGAGGGTAGAACTCTTGAAGGTTTAGCTGGTCAGTCACAATGGAAAGGGGGCACCCCCTGGCTGAATCCACTTGACATGTCCTTTGCTTAACTTAAATCTAGTTAAAGTATTTTCAGTGGCTATCCTTGTTCAGGGGCAGGTAGGTGACATGGTGGAGAGAGTGCCGGCCCTGTAGACAGAAAGACTCCTCTTCCTGAGTTCAGATCTGGCCTCAGACATTTAATTAGTTCTATGACCTTGGGCAAGTCACTTAACCCTGTTTGCCTCAGTTTCCTCATCTATAAAATGAAATGAAGATGGAAATGGTAAACAACTCTAGTATTTTTGCCAAGAAAATCCCAATTGGGGTCACAAAGTATTGGACATAACTGAACAATTCTTGTTGATTAACCTCTGGTTATAGAAGTAAAATAAATCTCCTTTTGTTACATTGTCGAATGGCTTATAAGCTTCTCATTTTGTTTTGATGTGGAACCCTAAACTGCCAGGGGACTGGCCTGAGTCAGGTCCTAGGCAAAGCATATGGGGTACACAACATTCTTCTTTATCTGAAGCCCAATCTTTTTTTATTCCTGTGGAAGATTTTTTAGTGTAACCAGAGATGGAGATGAATGTTAAGACATCCAGCTCTACTTTGCCATCATTAGTGCCAATTTTGAGTTCCATATGATTCAAATGTTCTTAAAGCTGAGAAAGCTTCAAGGATTCTTCTTGGGAGCTTGGTAGCAAGGTCATGGTGACCCGTCAGAGTAAATGTGCATTAGAGAGTTTTTATGTGATGTAGCTTCTTCCTGCTTTGAGAGTTGAGGGGCAGTAACTGAAGAAACATTAAGATTGAGGGCAAGGGCATTTCTTAGAAAAGTGGTGTTTGTATATTTGTGTTTTCTGCTTTCAGCTCCTTTCTGAAAAACCCAGTAGTTCATGTTACTGAAGGAATCCTTAAACAGCTTCATTGTAGGCATATACATAATCATATATTACACTACGATTCTAACGTTGTAATATGCTTATAACATATCAAAATTGCATAATACATTTTGTTGATTCTAATTCTTTATGACCAGTTTGGGGTTTTCATGGCAAAGATGCTGGAGTGGTTTGCCATTTCCTTCTCCAGCTCATTTTACAGATGAGGAAACTGAGGCAAACAGGGTTAAGTGACTTGCCCAGGATTACACAGCTAGTAAGTGTCTGAGGCCAGATATGAACATCAGGCTAGGCATTCCACTCTGCCACCTAGCTTTCCTTATAATATATTATAAACATATAATTCTTATGTATTCAAATGATGAGATTACTAAATGAGGCATTCACACACACACACATACACACACACACACACACACACACACACACACACACACACCCATGTCTCATAAGTATCGGCAAGGTGCTAGGCATTATAAAAGTATAGTAAGGCCTAAATTCCTAAATTCCAGATTTTAGAACTTTTCTTTCTTTTCCATGCCTTTTTCTATTTTCTACTATAAAAATGAAGGTTAAAACTTTAGCACTAGGAGCAATTTAGACATCATAGGCCAACTCCCTCATTTTACATATGAGAATATTGAGGCACAAGAGAGAATAAATAATAAGAGAGAATAAGATCCCACAAGACATCCTTGGTAAAGGTAGCACTAAGAGCTGGGTCTCCTGTCTCTCTGACTAGTACACTTTACTTTCAACTTGACCTCACTGCCCCAAGGCTCTTCTGTACCTCAGCAGTATCAGTCTTTTAAGATTTTTTGCTTTTTGGACTTTTAAAAAAAAAATTGCCAGAATCTCTTGGCTTCAAGCCAATTCATTTTTACAGCTGAAAGCTGAAATATAAGTGATTTTCTACCCTCTAATGTGAAACACTTCCTGTTCTATTTATTATCTCTCCAATGTATCCATTTTAAACATTTTTGATTGACTCAATTTTAAGAATTGCACCTGAATATACAGAACAACTTTCTCTTTAACCCATGGATTTTATTATCTTTTAGGCAAACATACCGGACAGCTTGACATAATAAAGCAAAGCATAAGAATTCTCTTAGGAGTTCTTGGAATTTTGAGTCAACAGTATACCTTTTATATCCTTAAATGATACACCTTAATGGGTCTCAAATTAAATTACGGAGAATCTATAGAAGGCATTAGGAAATGGTAGCTAAGTATTATATTGACATAATGTACTATTATAGCAAGAAACTAAACATCCTCAGTGAAGATTATAACTATTTATAATGAAGGATTCTTCTTTTCATTTATAAAAGGCAATTTTATTTTTCTGTAACCTTGTGCACAAGTTCTGTCCCTAGGTTATTTATATATGTAAATATAATAAGATACTGACAGAATCTATGGAAAAGGAGGCAGGAAAAGGAGAAAGTAAGAGGTGGGTGGGTGGGGAGAATCTTGGAAGAGCTAATAATACTTGCCAAATGACAACAGATCTGTAGTTTAGAATTCTTCTTGTTCTCCATATTCCCAACACCAGTAAGGTACTTTACTTATTGTAGACCCTTATTAAAAAGTCATTCGACTGGACTGGGTTTCATTGGATTGGATTAGTTTAAAGGTTGTAGGAGAAAGGGGAATTCAAAATTGAGACTTCCTTGAAATGCTAGCTTTCGTTTAGGGAAAGACCTTGGGAAACAATCCCATCTGTGTGGATGATGTTTATGGTATAAAAAGAGTTTCCACTTAAACCTGCCCTCTATTAGTTTAGGTTCCATGTTGAAATTAAAGGAGAGACTTATAGATTATTCATGGGTTACTAAAAAAAAAAAAGTTTGCTTAGCTGTAGCATAGAAAAGATATTCAGTAAGAATTCTCCATTACTTATCCTGGATAGATATAACCCATGCCATGCTCACATCCACACGGAAATGTGTCTGATCAGTAGGACTGTGTTAATTCATTTGTTCTTGGGACATCCCCCAAGTCCGAGGAACCTGAGT
Source organism: Pseudocheirus occidentalis (assembly GCA_028646575.1). Taxonomy (NCBI): domain Eukaryota; kingdom Metazoa; phylum Chordata; class Mammalia; order Diprotodontia; family Pseudocheiridae; genus Pseudocheirus; species Pseudocheirus occidentalis. The sequence continues at coordinate 4,342 of JAQQSW010023493.1, forward strand.
CTAAGTAGATGGGGCCTTATATGTCCTTTGGTATGGCCAGAGACTCCAGGAAGTCCAGAGGAGGCTCAATTTAAATTCCTAGTCCCCTGGGCTAATTAGACCCAGGACAGTTTTGCTGACTTTGAGGGGAGACAAACACCACACCAAAATAGCTAGCTTCAGCCAAGTGACCAATATATGGTGGTGCTATTGAGGGCTGCCACTGGAAGAGGGAGCAGGGCAGGCTTTGGCTATAACAGGGAAGGTGTGCAGGTATCTTGGTGTTTCAAGGATTCATGATATAAACAACAAAGGTCTTTTATTCACAAATTGCTGCAAATTGGAAAATTCACCTAGTGGCTAGCCTTCCTGTGATAAGCTTCGATAAACTTAGCTTGACAGTTCTTTGGATGACAAGCCCACAGATTGATGTTCTAGTCAGATTAGGTACCTTTGCCCTGATGTAGAAGTACAGGACATTTTTGTTGTTCTGTCATGTCGGTTGTGACTGGCTCTTCCTGATTCTGTTTGGGGTTTTCGGTTTTTTGAGGGAGGAAGGCAGGGTAATTGGGGTTAAGTGAGTTGCCCAAGGTCACATAGCTAGTAAGAGGTAAGTGTCTGGGGTTGGATTTGGGCTCAGGTCCTCCTGACTCCAGGGCTGGTACTCTGTTCACTACATGACCTAGCTGCCCCCATTTGGGGTTTTCTTGGCAAAAATATTGGAGTGGTTGGCCATTTCCTTCTCCAGCTCATTTTACAGATGAGGAACTGAGGCAAACAGGGTGAAGTGACTTGTGGTAGTAAGTGTCTGAGGCCGGATTTGAACTCAGGAAAATGAGGCTTCCAGTCCCCATGTTCTATCTCCAGTACCACTCAGCTGCCCAGTATGGGGTGTTAAGGACAGAAATAGCAAGAATGACTGAAGATTCCATTAGTGGAGGTCCTGAATATACATCACAATTATTCTAACAACCCCCTATACTGATCTTCATCTTGCCTACTCATGCTCATGTATTCAAAAGTCTCTGAGCCTCCTTATCATAGATAGATGCCCTTGCAAAAGATTTCAGTACCCTTTTTTTTTGATCTTCCTGAGTATAAAATAGTGTGCATTATTCAAATCAGGCCTGCTATTCTGGGAAGCGATGGCTTCTCCTGGAATGTGGGCTAGATCCCATCTCAGGATCAGAACCAGACTGAGCGACCCAGAGTGGTCACCCTTAACCTTCGGTGTCTTTTGTCTACCAGTCTGTGTACTGCTCATTCATTCATCCACTAAGCATTTATTAAAAACCTCTTATTACCAAAAGTCCCTACAGTTACGTCAGCTGAGGGTAGGACTCTATTCTCTGTTCCTTTAAATTCCAGACTGGACTTGCAGACGACTATGTATTATTTCAGACCTCTCCATCGTGGTAGGGTCTATCAAAACTGTGTTACACTAACATAATATTCTAGAACTCAAGGTCAGCTCCATGCCAACATGCCATACCAGGCTAGTACGTCAGTGGAGGTTCTGAAAAGAAATGAGCTAATATGTCTGGAGCACTCCAGGCTCTTTGGAAACATGCTACACAGATTTAAAGTGGTGTAAGAGTATTTTAAAAATCTTGTTAAAAGTGTAACTGACTACATCGACTTTGAATCTTCGACTTCTCCAATTTGGAAATAAACTTTTAATGACAATTTTTGCCCACCGTTTTCCCTCAAACTTACCTCCGGGCCTTTGGAAAAATAAAACTATTGGTGAAGCAGATAGGTTCAGAATTCACTTAGTTCTCCACATTGAAATAGCTTCCTACTCATGATAAAAAAAAGAAAACAATTCTTCTCCTCTATTAGTTGCTGTCCCAGAGGCCTTTAAGAAAGAGAGGAGAGGTAACCTCAGGCAACACCATGCCAGATTTGTTCACAGAGGAGACCAAGAGGATAAAAGGTTTCTATGCAAGCAGAATTTCCTGAATACACAAACAAATAAATTACATTTTAGAAGAGAAAAGGGCCGGCTTCCTGTTAATGTTCCCCATAATTATTAAGTAATGCCACCGGATTGCTTCTAAAATCCATTTCCACGAGTTCCAGTGAAGGAATTGCTTCTTGGCTTGAAGTTGCTTAAAGGAAACATTCTAATAGAGATCATCCCTATACAAACAATCTCCTAATTGCTCAATTTGGGGAGAAAGTGGAAGAGATTAGGTTCAATTAAGGAAAATTTTGTTCTTGGTTCACAGTCAGTCTGGCAGTCCATTTAGTAGTACTGGATCTCAGTTTTCCACCTTACCCTTCTTCAGTCCATGGAAGTTTGCATAACACTGATTAGAAAGGGAAAGTCTATGTGCAGCTAGTCACATCCCCCCAAACCAGAAAACAGTTGGCAAGTGTTCATTTCAATCAATGCACTGTGTCATTCCAGAGAAAAACAAACCACAGCACCACTGAGTGCCTCTCCTGCCAATCAGGAGAAATAGCTTCCCTTCCCTTCTGCATCCACTACTCTCCTGTGTCTCTGTGTAACAGCTCTGCTGACATCTACAGAGAATATTAAACCTCCTAGACCACTTGGGTTGCCCAGTGTCCAAAAATGCACTCTGTTTTTTCTTATCATCCAGCACCTGGGATAGAAAGAAAACAAATTAACCTTACTTCCTTTGTCCTTGACCTTTTGTTTTGGTCATTTCAAATGACCAGAGTTTGTGATCTTGTACCCTGTTGTACTCAATTGTATAGAAAAAGCAAAAAAGTTTCTCATCACTTGAACTAGCCCACTCATAAAACCTAAGCAATCACACTGTCTCTTTTTTTCCTTTAAACTTTGCTTTCTAGTAATCAACAATTAACAAATGAGCAGCTAACGTTCCATTTCTTTTTCTTTTCTTTTTAATATTCTTTTAAAATTTTTTTGAGTTCCAAAATCTCTCCCCCTTCCCTCCCATACCTCCCCCACCCATTTAGGAGGCAAGTAATACAATACCAATTATACATGTGAAGTCATGCAAATTATATTTCCATATTAACCATTTTGAGGGGGGAGTAAAACAAAAAAAGACAAGAAAAATAAAGAAGGTTTAAAAAAAGTATGCTTAAATCTGCACTGAGATTTCATCGGTTCTTTCTCTGGAGGTAAATAGCATTTTTCTTCATGGGTCCTTCAGAATTATCTTGGATCATTGTGTTGAACAGAGTAGCTAAGTCTTTCACCTTTGTTACAATATTGTTGTTACTGTATATAACGTTATCCTGGTTCTACTCACTTCGTCTTGTATCAATTCATGTAAGTCTTCGCAGATTTTTCTGAAACTGTCCCCTTTGTCATTTCTGTTGTAATAATATTCCATCACAATCATGTACCACAACTTGGTCAGCTATTTTCCAATGGATGGGCATCCTCTCAATTTCCCATTCTTTGCCACCACAAAAAGAACTGCTATAAATATTTTTATGCACATAGGTCAGCTTCTCTTTGCGATATAGACCTAGTATGGTATTGCTGGATCAAAGGGCATGAACAGTTTTATATCCCTTTGGGCACAGCTCCAAATTATTATCCAGAATGGTTGGACCACTTCACAACTCCACCAAGAATGCATTAATATACTAATTTTCCCATATCTCCTCAGTACTTTTTGTTTTTTCTTTTCTGTCATGTTAGTCAATCTGATAGAACACCTAATATTTTTAAGGTATAGTGCTAAGAACTATGGCTAATAAAACAAAATGAATGGAAGCTCCTTGAGGGAAAGGAGCTATTTTGTTTTGTTTTTATATACTCAGTACCTAGTACAGTGCTTGACGTGTAGTAGACACATGTTAACTGAAGTCAAGTAAATTATTTCAGACTTCAGTGAGTTTTCCAGCTACACAGAGATACAATTTATATATATATATGCAAAGATGAAACTGAATAATATCCAGGAGGTATATGAAGCCACAATGAGTTTCAACGTCTATTATAACATTCCTATTAGAATATAAGCACTTTGAGGTCAGGAACTGTCTCTTTACAATAATCACTTAGTAAGTGTTTTTGTTTTTTTTTTAATCCATCTACCCATTCATCATTGGAGGGAACATTTGCTATTTCCATTACTGGTAGAAATATGAATATCAACACGATCATGGTTCACTTTGAGTATGTGTTAAGTGATAAACAGTTTTTATAAATAGTAAAAGAATTTTCATGGGTAATGTGACTTTTGAACTGGACCTTGAAGGATGGAAAGGATTTTGATAACCATGAAGGCAAACAAGGAACATTTCAAAATATAGAGAACACCGAGCCAGCCAGAAAACACACATGTTCTTTAGAAGATGATAAATAGACCAGTTTAATGGGATCTGGGGGTTTGTGTATAAGATTAGAAGAGTGAGTTTGGTTCAGATTATAGGGGAAATTGAATACCCTGGAAGTTGGACATTGGGGAACCATTAAAATTTTTTGAGTAGGGTAGTAATATATTTTATTTTAGTATTTTAGGACAATTAATTTGTCAGGGGTGCAGAGGCTTGATTAGAAAAGTTAAAGACCAGAGTCACGAAGATCATTCTAGGTGTATAACTTTCTTGTGTATAAATAGGGATAATTTCATTCATTCTATTTGTTTCCTTCACATTTACTACTTTGCCTAGTACACAGTAGGCATTTAATAAATGTTTGTGGATTGTTTGATCGAATATATAACCTAATACATACCTATATAAGGGTAATTGTCATAGAAAAAAACTTGGTCAGGTCTCTGTGGCAGTGGAACATCTAAATGATGATGTAGCGCCTGGATATCTCTTTAGCACCATGAGATAGATGCAGTAAGAATTGAATACGGTTCAAACCAGATTCTTACACAATGAGATAAAGAGTATGATGATCACTTAAGGGAGACTTGAGACTATTAATTCAAGATTTGTCTGGATGGGTAAGATCCACTGAGGATCACAATATGTATGAAGAAGAGGAAGAAAAGAAATATTTTATATTTGAATCATTGCTCTTGAATCCCACACTTGCTTATTTCACCAAATCTTATAGACCACCCAATGATCCTTTGGATACTCATCCTGGATGACTTGATCTACAAATGTGTAAAGTTTTGGATTTGTTCTCATTTTCCCCGTCTAAAACTCTCTCTTGCCCACCATAGCCTTTCTTTTTTTTTTTTTTTTAGCAATTCCTTCTTCCTGGTTCATTGTGATGATTTATTGTTGGTTTTGGTGGTGACAGTGATTTCCAAAAAAATTTTCCAATTAAGCATCCCAGGAAAAGAATTAGCCCTCTACCAAAGCGGGGTATGTGTCTACTGTCATTCAGGCAGAGCTAACGGTAACAATACCTCAGGAAAACACAACGATTCTCATGTGCTCAGACATGGTCAGAAAATTTCCTTGAGCAGTAAGATGTTATAATAGTTATATTTATAGAGCATTTTGTGGTTGTCCCAAGTACTTTACATATGTTATTTTATTTGGTTCTCACAACCCTTGGAAGTAGTTTCTATTATTATTCTCATTTTACTGTTGAGGTTAAGTGACATGCCCAGGGTTACATAGGATTTTAACTCTGGTCTTCTTGATACTATCCTGAATCTATCTATAGATAGATTCTATTCTATTTTATTTTATCTATCTAGATATAATATATATATGTGTGTGTGTGTGTGTGTGTATGTGTGTATATGTGTACATATATATATATATATATAATCATCTAGCTGCTATGTATACACCGATACTGTGTATGCTGGTATGCATATGTAGATACACACATATACATATATACTATGTTGAAAGCAGCATAATCTCCATGCTTTGGTTTATGGGAAGAATAATTGGGACTATATAAGACTATAATAAATGGCAGAACTGCATGATTTTCATGCCCTTTATTTAGCACACGGTAATGGAAATGGGAATTTGAAGATCTTCCCTGCCCCTTAATAGACCTGGGGGGGG
>JAQQSW010023494.1:0-10262 GCA_028646575.1 Pseudocheirus occidentalis
AGTTATCCCTAAAATGGAGGTCTTGAAATGTTGTGTTGAGCACTGAAACACAGACATATAGGAATCAACTCTTCCTCTAACAAAGTCAACTTTCAAAATCCAAGAGGTCTGGAAGATGTCCCCTTCTTCATCTAAAGGTAAACCTACATTTCTTAATGGCTGAGCTGGCTACATAGTAGCTGAAAGGGCTCTTGGACCTTCGCACAGTGTCTGGAACATAATTTACAGCTAATAAATGTTTACTGACTGAGTGCCCATCTACTTCAATCTACTAACTTTATGTATGAGAAAATTGTAGTCCAGAGATGTGCAGTTACCTGTCCAAGGTCATATAGTTGTTAAATATTTGAAAAAAAAGAGCTTGTTTCCATGTCCAGAGCTCTGTTCACTTCACAAGTTGTTTCTCAATATATAATTAATAAACACTGGCATGTAACTATGCAGGAGGAAAGCAAAAATGTCAGGCTTTGCACTTAGTTTGTCTTTCTTCTACTGCTCAATGATTTGCATTGGGAAAAAAAATAACAATGCTTCAGGTAAAATTTGGGAATCTCAGAGCTCTAGAACCTTTGCAGCTTACTAAAAGGGCAACCCCTACAGATGAAAATGAGGATGTGATCTTTTCATTGACAGACATCAGTCACAAAATGGGAAAAGGGAGGATGTGATTGGACCAGGAAGCAAAGTTTTAAAATGCTTTAAAATAGCTTTATAGGTAGGGGGAATCATTCTCTGTTCTAAAATGATTTGTGCCTAAGATAAAGAATCTTCTAGTAGAGAACAGAAGTCTTCCAGTCAAGATTCTGAAAGGGACAAGAGAAGTTACTGGTAGGAGCTGGGAGAGAAATATGAAACTAATTTGTCCTTTGGTAGACTTGTGACCGCCTCTAAGGTCTGCTGTTTTTCTTAAAATGTTTATTGACAGCTTTAGGACTTTGGGTAAAAGAATAAAGAACTTCCTTTTCTTATGAAGTAGAAGTAGTACTATAACCAAAGACTTCCTGAAGCCACGTGGAATGTAGTGAGAAGTTCTGAGACTGTGTGTCCAATGAACCCATGATAGGCCATGACTAGGTGATAATGTGTCCAGTGGAGTAGGTATTGCAAAGATGACATAACAGGGACATCCACTTAAGTCATATCCAATATAACGGTGTCCAGAAGAGACTATACATACTGTGGAGCAGCCTAGGGCAAAAAGATAGAAGGAAGCTAGGAAAGAAGGAAGGAAAGAAGAGGAAGGAGCAAAAGGAGGGAGGGATGGGAGAAGAAAAGAAAGAAGGAAAGAAAAAAAAGAAAAAGTGAAAAAGTTTCAAATGCTGTATGTACAACAGTGGGCTAAGTGTTAAGAATACAGATATACAAGCATTAGTCCCTGCTGTTAAGGAGTTCTTATTCTAACAGGGGAAAGCAAAACATAAAGGAAATTTTAGGAACAAGTCGGATGGTATAAACAAATGAATGAATGAATGAATCAATCAATCAATCAATCAATCAATCAATGACTTTATTAACCCTTTATCATCTACAAAGCACTGTGTTAAGTGCAGGGGATAAAAATGCAAAAATAAAACATATCCTGCTCTTAAGGTGCTCTCATTCTAATAGAAGATACAGTCCACAAGTAAGGCTGTAGCTGCAAGTCAGATATAAAGGTCTCCTGGGAGGACAGTGGCAAAGCAAATACTGATGTCTCTTTTTAAATTCATTGCATCCATTAAATCATATTAGTTTCTAATGGTGAATGATTAGAATATGCCAAAGACTTTGGAGAATAGAACTTTCTTTCCTGGGTCTTCAGTAGAAGTGTCTGTAGCAGTTGCCAGGGTGAATGTCCACTGGTGTTGCTTCCCAGGATGATGGTCTGTGAAAAAATAATGATTTGGAAGTAGGATTTGTGGGCAGGGACAGCAGTAAAGGTGCTATCACTCACAAAGTTCCTTTCTTGTCTTGCTTATCTGCCTTTTGGTGATAGTTGACCAGCAGTTGTTATTGGTGGTGATGAAGTAGGGGGCCCCTACTTTACACTGATTTCTCATTGGAGAGAGCCAATGATCTTTCAGGTCCAGTGGAAAACCAAGTAAGAATACATTTTATTTGGCATATTTGCAAACAATATGTATTTCCAATATCAAACCATTTGACTGTTTTAAAGAATTTGTTGGTGCAAACTTTCTTTTTTGAGTCTTCAGTAGTTTTGACTGGGGAGGAGGAAGAAGTTAAAAAAAACTGCAAGGTTCTCATCTAGAAAATATCTGAGAAGACTGTGATGGGAGCACTTAGGTGGTCTGTGGGGCTTTGGGGGATAATCATTCTTTATTGAAAGGCAGTCAGTGATTGGTTTTACAGGACATAAAGGGTGAGCCCCTCCTCTGTATAGGTGGCTGCTGTAGATAATGGCTGCAGAAGCTGGGTTAGGAGAAAGAGAAATGGATGGAATGTGCATTTAAGAAGCACCTGCTATGTGCTAGGCATTGTACTAAGCATTTATTTCCTCTATCCTTTTCACTTGATTCTTACCACAACCCTTCCAGGTAGTTGCTATTTTCTCTATTTTATAATTGAGGAAACTGAGGTAAACAGAAGTTAAGTGGTTCTCAAGGGTCATACATCTAGTATGCATCTGAGAATGAACTTAAACTCAGGTCATTCTGACTTCAGACCGAGCTCCTTACCCACTGCACCACCAGTTGCACCAACATGCAGAACAGCAAGTCTGATAGTATTAGAGTACTCTAGCATTAAAGTCACCCAGAATTATAAGCATTTCCTCTTTTGGCACATTGATGACAAGGGTGTCCAGATCTTCATAATTTTTTTTTGGACCTCATTAGGGTTCTCCGAGGCAGGTATATAAGTGTTGATGATAGTGGCATAATGTTTTTGTGCAAGTGTCAATCACATTGAAATGAGTCTGTCATTCATTCCTTTTGGTAGTCATAGAAGCTTGTTAATTAGACTAGTTTTGATTGCAAAACCTACTCTTTCTTCATGATGCTCTCCTTTACTATGACCACTCCAGAAAAATGTGCATACAGTTCCAAATTATATAATCTATTTTCCATTTGTAAGCCTTGTTTTACTGAAGGCTGCTATTTGGATGTGAAACCTGCTGAGTTCTCTCACAAGAGCTGTTCATCTTTCAGTTCTACTGGATTTAGTGGTTTTATGAGTTTTTGGATATTCCATCTACTGATGGTGAGTGAAATTATCTTTGCAGAAGTTTTTGTCTCTCTCTCTCTCTCTCTCTCTCTCTCTCTCTCTCTCTGTCTTCCTCTGTGTGTGTGCATGTGGTGTGCGTGTGTGTATGTGTGTGTGTGTGTGTGTGTGTGTGAGTTTTGACTGCAGGCTGGGATGTTCACCTACCAAGGTAATAGGGCTAGGGTTGCGTAAGTGGACAATTTTGTGGGCACCACTTCCAGTTCCTTTCTCACACCAGGAGGTGAGCAGTGTGGTTCTTAAAAGGTTGCTCAGGCAGCCACGGGGCTTCCAAATTCCACTGCTGCTTCCAGAGAGAAGATGATCCTACAGCCTGGCTGCCTGTGTGCATGTTTGTGACTACAGCTCCCAGTGTATCTGAAATTTCTGTTTCATCACTTGTCTGTTGACACAGGGCTTTGAGATAGATAAAAATGGTAAAATGCTATGGGTGATGTCTTGTAATTTATGTGGGAATTGGATTTAGGTGAAGCAGAGTTACACAAAATCACTGGCCTCACTCTCTCTTCCGGAGTCTTCATAGTTTAGTGGCAGGACAGAGGAAAGGTGGCTAGTGATGGCTCAAGATGCAGTGGACAACCTTGGTGCCTTTTTTTCTAACCAAGCTTTTTCTAACTAAGCATTAAGTTCTAAACCATGGCATCTGCTATAGCTCCCTTCATAGTTATTGGGGGGGAAAAAATCTAATTTGCCCATTTCATCAGGAGAAGACTTCACTTGCTTGGGTTAAGCACCTTCTTAAATCAAAAACGGGTTTGAAATGCTTTGGTTACCCTCGACCTCATTTAGTCTCTCTGCCTAAACAGTTTACTGGGGTGTGACTAAATGTGGCATGCTACAGCTTCTTGGAGTCAAAAATGAGAATTAAGTGGATGAGATGGACATAAAAGGTGGAAAGCAGCCCTGAAAAGGGCTTGGAAACTCTCACATCAGAAAGCCTATTCTTCCATGAACATACTCTAAGCCTCTAAAAGGTGGTAATCAAAGCATAAACATATACATAAGCACATATGTATAATTTTAATAAAGCAATTTCACAACTTTGTCTTCATTCAGAATTCAATTTCCACCTTATGCAGTAGCTGGGAAGCCCAGGGGATAATGTGATAGGCCTGGAAATAAGACCTGGCTTCAAATCTGGCCCAGACAATTCCTATTTTGTGACCCTGGGCAATTCATTGAACCTCTCTTTACCTCAGTTTCCTCAACTCCACAATGGGGATACTAATATCATCTGTCTCCCAGGATTATTATGAGGAGCAAACGAGATCATATTTATAAAGTGATCTTTCAAGTTCTACATATTTTGTGATCAAAATTGAACAGGAAAGCCTTGTTTAACTTTAAAAAAGTATGCTTTAAACTGAAACATAGAATTGAAACAGCCAGTTCATTTAGGGAGACGTTGGGAAAAAGAAAATAGGAGATAAAGGAAAATTAAGAAAATGATTATGATAATTCAAAAGACAAAAAAGAGGAATGAATATGTCTCTATTTGTTTCTCTCTCTCCATCCATCCATCCATCCATCCATCCATCCATCCACCTACCTATCTATCTATCTATCTATCTATCTATCTATCTATCTATCTATCTATCTATCAATATATCTATCTAAATTTTGTTTTAAACTCAGTAATCGAGAGGGAGATCCAAGATGGTGGATTAAAGGCAGGGACTCACCTTAGTTCAACCACAGACACCTCAAGACACCTTTAAATAATGATTCTAAACACATTCTAAGGCAGCAGAATCTGCAAAAAAAGAATGAGTGAAACTATTTTCCAGCATAAGAACACTTAGAAGATCTGTAGGAAAGGTCTATTGCATGAAGGTGAGAGAGGAGCAGTCTAGCACAGGCTGTGCCAGTGCACACCAGGGCCCAGTAAACCAGGAGCAAGCCTCAAGATGACTGAAGCAATAGTAATAGTAGTTTTTTTCAGACTACTTAGCCCACAGCAGCAAAAACAAATTAGAAGGTTGGCCAGAAAAGGTTTGTGCCACCAGATTAAGAGGAGCACAATTTAGCACAGTCTGTATCAATGTAGTACTAGCCCAGAAAATCAGGAGCATGCCTTGGGAGTTATTGAATTCACAGCACCAGTGGTTGTTTCCAGATTTCTCAATCCACAGATGGTAAAGTGGTTGAATAACTGGTCAGAAGGAGATGACAAGAGTCTTTTTGCTTTCACTGAAGTAGGACTCTGTCGCTTTGCCTATACTCATATCTGGGTCCCAGTTCTGGCTGGCAGTTCCAGAAAAAGGAGGAGAATTAACACACCAGAGTTTGCAGGCTACAGTGGATCATAGCCTAGTGAATGGGCCAGGAGAGTAGAAAACACCTGTCTTTAGATCATACCACCTTGGAAGAACTGAAAACTTATAGGGCCCTAGATGTATCTCTGAAAATATTTGCAGAAAACCACTGAAGCTTGGGACAGGGCTTCCTTCATCCTGGAAGCAGACCCTATTTTAAAAGAGTTAAAAATCAAGTAATAGATTGGGAACATGAACAAAGGACAGAAATACATACTGGTAATAGAAAGTTTCTATGGTAATAAGGAAGATCAAAACATATACTCAGAAGAAGATAACAAAGTCAAAGCTCCTACATCCAACGCCTCCAAGAAGAAGAAAACAATGAATCAGTCTTGAGCCATGGAAGAATTCAAAAAGTATTTTGAAAGTCAAAGAAGAGATGTGGATGGAAAAAAGTAGAGAAGAAAAATGATATTGATGCAAGGCAATCATGGAAAACAAGTCAATAGCTTGGTAAAGGATATACAAAGAAATACTGAAGAAAATAACACTTTGAAAACAGATTAGGTTAAATGGTAAAAGACATATAAAAAGTCAGTGAGGAAAAGATTGCCTTAAAAAGCAGAATTGGTCAAAGGGAAAGAGAAGCACAAAAATTCACTGAAGAAAAAAAAAATCTTTAAAAAGCAAATTGGCCAAATGGAAAAGGAGATCCAAATATTCACTGAAGAAAATCATTCCTCAAAAATTAGAATTGAGCAAAAGGAAGTTCATGACTTTATGAGAAATCAAAAAACAATAAAACCCTAAAATAAAAAGAAGACAATATGAAACATTTCATTTGATAAACAACAGACTTGGGAAATAGAACCAGGGGAGATTAATTTACAAAATTATTGTACTACTTAAAATCTGTGAGAGAGAGAGAAAGCCTACATATCATCTTTCAAGAAATTAACACGGAAAACTGCCCTGATATTCTAGACCCAGAGTATAAAGCAGAAGATAAAAGAATGTATCCATCACCTCCTGAAAGTGATCCCAAAATTAAATCTCTAAGACATATTTTATCCAAACTCTAGACCTTACATATCAAGCAGAAAGTATTGCATGCATCCAGAAAGAAATAATTTTAGTATTTTTGAGCTACAGTCAGAATAACACAAGATTTACTAAAAGATTGGAGGGCTTGGAATATGATATTTAGGAGGGCAAAGGCGCTAGGATTACAACCAAGATTCACCTGCCAATAAAAATTGAACATAAATAATCCTTCAGCAGAAAAAAGGGTACTCAATGAAATCAAGAACTTTGAAGCATTCTTGATAAGAAGACCAGTACTGAACAAAAAATCTTGTTTTCAAATACAAGACTCAAGAGAAGCACAAAAAAGGCAAACAGAGAAAGCATATTTTTAAGGGACTTGAGGTTAAATTGCTTGCATTCCTACTGCATTTCAGATCTGGGAAGATGATACTTGTAATGCATAAGAACTTTCTCATTATTAGAGCAGATAAGAGTATATAGAGTCAGAGGTCACAAGAGTGGATTGAATATGAAGGTACAATATTTAAAAAGGAATATTAAGAGGAAAGAGGAATGTACTAGGAGAAAGGGAAAGGTAGAGGTAGAACTGTGTAAATAGTCTCACATAAAAGAGACAAGAAAAAAAAAACTTTTACAGCAGAGGAGAAGAGGGGGGAGGTGAGAGGATGTGAGTAAACCTTACCCTCACCAGAACTGGTTCAAAAAGGGAATAATATGTACATTCAATTTGGTATAGAAATCTGTCTTACCCTAAAAGAAAGTAAGAGAGTAAGGGAATAAGACAATGGGGTTGTGGTTGTGGGGGTTGATAGAATGGAAGGCATATCAGGTGAGGGGACAGTCAGAATTAAAACACTTTTGAGGAAGAATAAAGTAAAAGGAAAGATGATAAAATAAATGTGGAAAGAATAGGATGAAGGGAAATGCAATATTAATAGTGACTTTAAAAAATTGAAATAAGTTTCTCTAATAAAGGCTTCATTTCTCAAATATATAAAGAACTGAGTGAAATTTATAAGAGTAAGAGCTGTTCCAGAATTGATAAATGATAGAAATATATGAACAGCTTTCAGATGAAGTAATCAAATCTATCTATAACCATATGAAAAAAATGCTCTCACTATTGAATGGAGAAATGTAAATTAAAACAATTCTGAGGTATTACCTCATAACCATTAGATCTTCTAAAAGGAGAGAAAAGGAAAATAACAATGGTGGAAGAGATTCAGGAATGCTGGGGTATTAACACAGTCTTGTTGGAACTGTTAACTGATTCAAGCATTCCTTAGAACCATTTGGAAGTATGTCAGAAAAAAATAACAAAAATGACAACAAGAACAACAAAAGTATTTATGCTCTTTGAACTAACAATAACATTTCTAGATCTGCATACCAAAAGAGATTTTTTAAAAAGAGAAGGAAATTGTCTTATATGTATCAAAATATTTACAGCAGCTTTTTTTTGCTTTTTTGGAGGGCAGTTGGGGTTAAGTGACTTGCCCAAGGTCACATGGCTAGTTTTTATATTAAGTGTCTGAGGCTGGATTTTGAACTCAGGTCTTCCTGATTCCAGGGCCGGTGCTTTATTCACTGTGCCACCTAGCCACCCCTACAGCAACTCTTTTCTTGTGGCAAAGAATTGGAGATTATGAGACTGCCCATCAACTGAATAATGGCTGAATGAGTCTGTGGTATATGGTGATGATGGAATATAATTTTGCTTTGGGAAATGATGGGAGATGCTCTCAAAGAGCTTCAGAGACTTTCATTAAGCTAATACAAAGTGAAATATAGTATCTACCAAGCAACAGTAATATTGTAAGATGATCAACTGTGAATGACTTAGCTATTCTCAACAATACAATGATCCAAGACAACTCTGAAGGTCTTATGGTGAAAAATGCTGTCTACCTCCAGAAAAAGAACTGATGGTGTCTTAATTTGAAACATACTTTTAAAAGTTTATATTTCTTGATTTTTGAGATGTCTTTATGTTTTCTTTCACAGAATGACTATTATGGGAATGTTTTGCATGACTACACTTGTATAAACTATATCTAATAGCTTCCCTTCTTAATGGGAAGGGAGGGAGGGTGAGAATTCAAAAGTCATTTTTTTTAAAAAAACAAATGTGAAAATATGTTTTTACATGTAAGTGGGGAAAAGTAGATGAACCCCCCCCATCAACAATCCCATATACAGCAGATAAAAAAAACTAAGAAACTAAATGATGGCAGTTAGTGGTGATAGTAGTAGTAGTTAGTATTTTCCTATTATTTCTGGAGTAATTTTTTTCAGCAAACATGATAGTAGCTGACTCACACATATATGTCAACTTTATTTAAAAAAATAACTCTTTACATACATTATCTCACTAGAATAACACAACACATATTTGAGGTATAGAGTGCAAGTGTTCTTATTCCCATTTTATAGATAGAGAAATTGATATGCAGACAGGTTCAGTCACTTGCCTGAAGTATGGACTTTGGAGTATCTGACTGAGCAAGGATTTGAACCTAAGTGTTCTGATTCCAAATTTCATATTCTTTCTACTATACCACCTCTGACTCCAGGAAATACATGAATGTAGTGGTTTCATTCTTCCTATCCTTTTCTCACATTAAGGAAGGGCTTAGGGCTTCACCTAGAGTCAGATGTCATGGTATGACTCAAATTTATTGAGCAGTAACAGCCATAACATGTAACCCTTCCTTAATATTCCAATTTTTATCCTTCTTTCAATGTAAATCTTCACTTTCCTTAGGGCAACATTCAAACAATTTTCCATTGCTACTTATAACCAATATATAAGAGAATCTTATATTGAATACTTTAGTGTGGGACTGTTAGCTTTTACCCTTCACTTTCAGTTGGATCCCATCCACATTTCCATTACTAAAAGGAGAAAGGAAACTATAATTTCTTTGAATAATTGCTCCATTCTGTTTCCTCCCCTTCCGCAATCTATAATCCTCATTTGAAATCTCATTTCATAGCAAGGGAGAGTTTTTTGTTTTTGTTTTTGTTCTTTTGTAATTACCCGGAGTTTCCTCATCAAATACTATTAAAATCTGAAAATTCAGGGATGCAATAGTAAAGTGGAAGAAATATTAGTTCTGGATTCAGAAGAATGAGTTTGCAGTCCTAATTTTACGACTTATAATGGATATAAAAGTCCCTAAATTCTCTAGACTTCAATTTCCTTATTTGTATAAATTTGGAAGTTAGACTCAACTTGAAAGATCCTTTTCAAATCTAAGTCTGTGATGCTTTGACCTGGAAGGATTGTCCAACATTATCTGTTCTGAATTCCTTTTTTTATTTAAAAAGAAACTGAGGCCCCCAATTTTTTTTCTTACCTCAATGTTACAGAGCCAGCCAGGAACAGCCAAAAGTAGATCTTTTTTTATTTATTTTTTGTCTAAGATTCTACCAGAACACACTACATCCCAATGGATCATTCTCCTTTTATTCAAGTAGAGCAGGGAAAAAGTCTAATGTCTTATTGGTTTCCATCTCATAGCTTATAAAATAGATCCTAAAATGTTGTGAGTTTTTACTGATCATAAGAGACACCAGGTGATGAAACATACATTTGGGCAAAATGTTTCATTTTCCTTAGAGGTCAAGTTATGCTGGGAAAGACAGTGGGAATAGAGCAATTACTCATTTTGAAAAGTGTCAAGGGATCCTAAGCTTCCTTCTGGGAAGCCAGAAGCAATGAAGAGACAGTTA